>CABHPQ010162797.1:0-26315 GCA_902168405.1 Peromyscus aztecus | reverse complement strand
GAAGGAAGGAAGGAAGGAAGGAAGGAAGGAAGGGAAAATAAAGAAAAAGAGAGAGAGGTTGGGGGGGAGAAGAAAGGAAGGAAGGAATGAACAAAGGAAGGAAAGAAGGAAGGAAGGAAAGAGGGAAGGAAGGAAAGAGGGAAGGAAGGAAGATAAGATGGGTGAAGGCTCAGAAGTATTAGACTAACAGAGAATGGAAAGAGACAATCCTGCAATAATTTTTTAAAAACAGGGGTTGAAAAACAAATAGTTATTCAAGAAATTCTGCTGTATATTTATCAGTCTCTATAAATAGATATCCACTGCTGTCACTTTAATCATAAATGAATACTTACACATTTCAAAAGAAATTGTTTAAAACACACATTATTAGATAATACAGTTCCATAAACAGAAGGAATTTAAATTTCCAGCTTCTATACATGCATAAAACTACTTTTTCTGCTATGGGTTTAAAAATCCCAGGAAATCACTTCCTCATACATTTTTATTTTACACTTTCATCATCTGGCATTACAATTTTGACATTTTTTTAAAAAATGACATGAAATATGACTTCTTCAATAGAAATAAGAAATACACACCGTCTATTGTCAGGTCTTTTCCTTTTTAAAGGACAGTGGTCCTTTGTAAAAGGTCTAAAATACAGTAGTAAATTCAATAATTGGATATATAATATGACTTACTGAAGATAACAAACATCTTTAGCTATTGACAGGTATTAGGTAAATGTAGTATAAAATAAACATTTCATTATCTTTGCTATGCAAATGATTCTATTCTCCACAGTTATATATTTTACGTTAGAGTAAAATTTGGAAAAAAGGATTTGTTATAATCTTTGTCAGAATGCTTTGTATAGCACATTTATAACAGAAAATCTCATCTAAAATTCACTGCATTATTTCACGAAGGAGGTATATTGTATCCATAAGTCAAACCATGCTTTTATTATGAGTTAGAGCCTTAGTTATGAAAAAATAAGCAAAAAGTTTATGGTTCAATATTTAAATCACCAGTAAATACAGTGAAAACCCATATATTAATTATGAAATACTTGTTTTCTACTTTTGCTTTTCAGTAAGATTGTCATTGCTTGCTTAGTGTAACTGTGATCTCTTCTCTAAAAATAAAGTTCTAGGAGGATCTTTGAAGTACTTCCACAACATCCATATATCACTAAGAAAGTTTCAGAATTTCTTGTCTCCTGTTATTTATAGCTTTAGGGACATTTATTAAACTTTAAAAAATTCATAAAAGTATGTGCACTTACTCCAAAACAACAATATTTATCCTTATAAGTTCTGTTGCACCGTTTAAGAGGATTTTTTTTCTTGAATTACTTTAGAGATTTTCTAAGGCGCAGTAAAAGTGTAAAACAGAATCCTTAACATTATGACAAGTGTTGAGTGCTAGCAATATTCATAAAAATAAGTCATCAAAGGGTGTGGTTAAATTTAAGCATTGCAAACAAAATCCCCTTATACAGTAAACTTTGCCATTTCATGGCTATATGGATTTTTTATGCAAAAACATTGCAAATGTCATATCTTGTAGTAATTAAGTCATGTTTTTCTTCTCTGTATTTTTAAATGTAATTTAAAATGAGTAACAGAATATGAATATATTGTATTTTAATATAATAAAGTAGAAAAAATAATTTAATGTCTAAATAGTTTAAACCAAAGGGAACATCAGAGTGACTGTTGCTTTATCTTTCTTCTTCAATACTTTCTAAACATTTTGTGATTGTTCAGTAAAAGGACTCATAATTAAATGTTAAAAATATTAGCATGTGGTGTTACAGAGATCAATCTGAAATTTAAAATACGTGTTTCTCTTACAGAGGACTTAGTTTCCATTTCCAGAACCCATATATGGCTCAAAACCACCTGTAACTCCATTTGCTGGGGACTCCAACACGCTCTTCTGGCATCCATAGACACTGCAGGCACACAGTGTACATATGAACATTCAGTAGAAGGAGTGGGGATTAGAAACAGAAAGACGGGTAACAAGTGAAATCCACTGTATATGTATGTGTAGTTTTTCCTCTGATTTTATTATACCCAAATTACTGATATAAGACATTAATGTCTTTTTAAAATATTATTCCTTTTACTTTTGAGATTATAATTGGCCCCAGCCCTTCCTCACTCCAGTGTCGCCCCATTGTCCTCTCCTTGCTTTTAACATTCTATCTTCTGCTTGATACATTCTTCTGAGTTGTCTAGTTAAATTATTGCTTGTTCAGTTCCATCTTCATTTTAACTTGGATTCTCCTCAATGTTTCTTTTTTCTTATTGAATTCTGTTCTCAAGTCTTGCACTGTCCTTATCATTCCCATCAGCTATATATTTGTGCTTTCTTGACCATTACTCAGACATTTATTCTCATTAAGTTCTTTCTCATTAATTTGCTTAAGCTGTTTCTTGTGTCTTCTTTAAACTACTTGAAATTTTGATGAAGTTGATGACTTGTTCTTTTAAATTCTGTGCCCTGGGTTTGATTAGAAAATACTCATCGGCAAACATTTCTACTGGGTAGGTAAATTTTAGAGAGATGATATCTGCTTGATCTTTCATATTCATGTTTACTGCGATGAGACAGAGGCATGTGAACTTGTTAATTCTAAGTCTGATGTAGACAACGTAGGTTGGGGAAGAAGAGAGTTTGTGTAGGTGAGTTGGGAGAGGTTAGAAATGACTTGCATGCAATGATGTAAGATAGATAGAGGGCAACAGGGCTCCATTATAGGATGTGCCTCTTAGTATAAGCCTGGAGTATGGGGGTAGATCTTGTTAGCATTTAGACATTACTTGGCCAGCCCTTTGGGACCTGACAGGATGCATTATCCCTGTGTGCGTGCATTCGCCAGTATGCAGGCAGTACTTTGGGCTGTGCTCAGGGTCCTGACAACATCATGAGCTCATTGCTACTTGGGAGTGCGCTGACCCCCCTTTAAAAGGTGAGGTTCTGCCTGTCTTTGCTCTCTTCCTCTCGCTTCCCAGGAGGCCATATCTGCACCCTTATCCTTCCCCCTTTCCATCTCTTCTCTTCCTGTCACTTCCTCTCTCATCCCGACTCTCTCCTCGGCCTTTATCTCCAGAGATGCACTCCATGTCCCTTCTCCCCTTTCACCAATAAAATCCTCTATGTGAGGGCTGTCCACATGGTGTGTTTCCCTCTCACCGTCCTGTGGCCCCTTGGCTCCAAACCACCAAGACATCTGCCAGTTGTTTTTAAATTATAACATCTGCCTGGGTAAGAATTGTGTGTGTGATGTGAGAAGGGCCTGCAGGATGTGAAGTAGTTAGAGAAGGTCCTAGAAAGAGCCTTGGATTGGTTAGGGCACAAGATGGTGTGGCAAGACTAGCTCAGGGCATTGGATATGTGACCTGGGCTACATCTGACAAGATGGAGAGGGTATGGGAATGTGGAGGGTCAGGGAGACTAACTAGTCCAAACCCTGGAAAAAGATGTAGGAGACCTGGCTAGGTGGAGGTTAACATTAAAGTCTTAAACAGGAAAATAATAAAAAAAAAATTTGGTGATGTCCACACAATGCAATATTACCACCATGAAAAGTAACAAAACATTGATATATGAAACCACATAGACGAATTTCCATAAAATTGTACCTAGTAAAAATGGAAGGCAACCCCTAAACTTTATATAATGTATGGCCCACTGATGATTTCCAAAATGAGTATTTCTGAAATGTGAAAAGTTTCAAAAGAGAGAACAGATGAGTTATTGGCACTAAGGGAGCAAATGAGACAAGAAAGGTGGTGGTCGTGGCTTTAAGAAAAGGAAGTGTGAGGCTTGTGAGGCTTAACCGCCAATGATGAGTAAGGATAGGAGTTGAAAGTACTGGAGTAGAATGGCTTTTGTTGAAAATTTTGTATCACATTTCATGAAGATGTGGAACTTTCCCTCTGCAGTGTCTTATCATTACCAGAAGCACAAGGAATGTAGCATAAGTATTCTTAAATTTGGCATCACTTCAAAATCCAAACCACACAAAAGCGTTACCAGAAAGGAAACCACTGACTCTCAGGAAAATTGATTCAGTAATCTGTACCAAAGCAGTAGCAAATCAAATATATTAAAAATACAATCAGACTGATGAGGTGGTTCAGTGCGTAAAAGCACTTGCTGGACAAGCCTGAAGAGCAGAAGTTGATCCCAAGGACCCAAGTAAAACCAGAGAGCTCAGCTATCTAGAATCCCAGCATGCCAGTGGGAAGTGAGAAACAAAGGTAGAAAAATCCCCAGAAGTGACATTGCCGCAAACAAGGCAGAAAGGCAAGACCTGGTACCCAAAAGGTAGTCTTCTGACATTTACAAATACACATGCACAGACATGTGCACAGTCTCTTATCACACATACACACACACGCACACACACACACACACACACACACACACACACACACACACACAAAGTAGAATATAACAATTTTGGCATCATTGTAAGAACAGAGTATTGGTTCTCCAATCAGATATTTATGAAAGCATACTTACATATCAAAAAGGGATAACAGTATAAAATCACATCAGTTGTGACAGAGGAAAAAGTCAGTAGCACAGACACTGACAGAAACAATCAATAGGACCTCTTGAAACTGAGAAGCTTTTGTAGAGCAAAGGACACAGTCAACAAGACAAAGTGACAGCCTAAAGAATGTGAAAAGATCTTCACCAACCCCACGTCTGACAGAGGGCTGATATCCAGAATATATAAAGAACTCAAGAAATTAGACATCAAAATGCCCAACAGTCCAATTAAGAAATGGGCTATAGAACTAAACAGAGAATTCTCAACAGAGGCATCTCAAATGGCTGAAAAACATTTAAGGAATTGGTCAACATCTCTAATTATCAGGGAAATGCAAATCAAAACAACTCTGAGATACCACCTTACACCTGTCAGAAGGGCTAACATCAAAAACACTAAAGACAGCTTATGCTGGAGAGGATGTGGAGCAAGGGGAATTCTCCTCCACTGTTGGTGGGAATGCAAGCTTGTACAGCCACTTTGGAAATCAATATGGTGCTTTCTTAGAAAATTGGGAATCAATCTCCCCCAAGACCTAGCTATACCACTCTTGGGCATATTCCCAAGGAATGCTCAATCATACCACAAGGGCACATGCTCAGCTATGTTCATAGCAGCATTATTTGTAATAGCCAGAACCTGGAAACAACCTAGATGCCCTTCAACTGAAGAATGGATAAATAAAATGTGGTACATATACACAATGGAATACTACTCAGCAGAGGAAAACAATAATATCATGAGGTTTGCAGGCAAATGGATGGATCTAGAAAAAATCATCCTGAGTGAGGTAACCCAGACTCAGAAAGACAAACATGATATATACTCACTCATAGGTGGATACTAGATGTAAAACAAGGGATGACTAGACTGCTACTTACAACTCCATGGAGGCTAACTAGTAACGAGGACCCTAAGAAAGACACAGGGATCACCCAATGACAGAGAAATAGTGAGATCTACATGAGCAAACTGGACATGAAGGGGCAGGGGTAATGAAGGGCAAAGGTTGAGGGAAAGAGAGCTTAGGGGAGTGGGAGATCCCAGCTGGATCAAGAACAGAGAGGGAGAACAAGGAAAAGGAGACCATGATAAATGAAGACCACATGAGAATAGGAAGAAGCAAAGTGCTAGAGAGGTCCCCAGAAATCCACAAAGATACCTCCACAATAGACTACTGGCAATTGTTGAGAGACAACCGGAACTGACCTACTCTGGTGATTGGATGGCCAAACACCCTAACTGTCGTGGTAGAACTCTCATCCAACGACTGATGGAAGCAGATGCAGAGATCCAAGGCCAGGCCCCAGGTGGAGCTCCTGGAGTCCAATTGGCGAGAAAGAGGAAGGATTGTATGAGCAAGTGATATTGAGACCATGATTAAAAAAAGCACAGGGACAAATAGTCAAACTAGTGGAAACACATGAACTATGAACCAATAGCTGAGGAGCCCCCAACTGGATCAGGCCCTCTGGATAAGTGCGAAAACTGATTAACTTGAACTGTTTGGGAGGCCCCCAGGCAGTGGGACCAGGACCTTAGTGCATGAGCTGGCTGTTTGGAACCTGGGGCCTATGCAGGGATACTTTGCTCAGCCTGGGAGGAGGGAACTGGACCTGCATGGACTGAATCTACCAGGCTGAGCTGAATCCCCAGGGGAGTCCTTGCCCTGGAGGAGATGGGAATGGGGAGTGGGCTGGGGGGAGGGCGAGGGGGTGGAGGGAGGACAGGGGAATCTGTGGCTGATATGTAATATTAAATCAAATTGTAAAATAAAAACGTCAAAATTTAATACCCATTTATATTAAAAGGTATTGGTAAACTAGGAATCAAATTAAAGTCTCCCATCTTGATAAATACTGCTCTCTTTTTCACTACAAGTATGACTGTGTCTGTTTAAGTGTATGCAGTGTAGGCACACATAAATACTGAAGTATTAGATCCCTCCCTTCTAGAGTTAAAGGTATTAACACAACGTCTGGCTTATTAAGTAGGTGATGGGACCAAAACTCTGACTTCCTGATTGTGCTGCAAGAGCTCTAAAACTTTGAGTCTTCTCTTCAGCCCCCTAGATAAAGATATCTTAAGAGATACGGACAAAGCTCAGTAGAATATACAAGATTGGCACATTGATGTTTCATCTCCTGCACCCAAAATTAGCAGCCAATTAAACCCAGATTTATTAACATCTACTGAAGATAAGAAGTAAGACAAGCACTACTCAACATCCTAAGCTACCTTAGAGAATTCAGTGAAAAGAATAGGAAGAAAATGTAATTAAAGAAGAAAGAAAATTTATAGGGATGACAGGAGGCAAGATGACCATACGAAGACAATTTTTACTAAGAAAAAATTTCAATTAGATAATTTTCAAACAATGTCCTCTATGATTGAGTAACCTTTTAAAATCTGATGTGTAAAATATAGTACAATATGATGATGCATACAAACTGAAGACAGATGAAAGCAAATTTAAGTGAATACAGAAAAATTGTATGTTTTAGCTTAGAGAATGAAATAGTCTTAAGGTATCTCTCCCACATCTATTAATACATCAACACCATCACAATTAAAATCATAGAAAGCTATCCTATTGATATGAATCAACTGATTGTAAACTTCGAATTCAAAGACAAAAGCCCCCAAAGAATGAACACAGTGCAGAAGCAGAATAATTCTGTTTAGTTTAAAGATGTATGAAAAAAAAAGTTGCCAACATGTGTTAATAAGAGGATGGTTACATATGTGCAGCAAAAAAAAAAAAAATCAAAGGAGATCATGGTCACCCTAATTGTTCCTGGATAGGTAGTCAACAGTCAGAGGTCCATCCATGGAAATGAATCCAAAGAGAAACCTCCCATTGGCAACAAAAATCACATGAACATGAAGTACAAACCTTTTGATACAAAATTGAACAACCTAGAAAAAGTTTGTGTTCTAATTTTATACTTTATTAAGATTAAAATGTTTTCAAATTTATATATAGAATTTTTAAAACATTTAATAGTTTGTATCATGATTAAGAAATATACAATTTATGACTTAGAATTTTCATCAATTTCTTTTAAAATCATGTTAAATGTCATTGTATGAAATGGAAAGGCAAATATAGATTTAAAATCCTGATGTGACTTCTCTCTTTAAATATAAGATAGTGGAGCATTTTGTATATTTTCACTACCCAATTTTGATATCTGTAAGATGTATTGCCAGCATCCTGCTCTCACAGATATAAAATCTTGGAATTATCTTCTGGTTTCTCACCCAACTTTCCTATCTACTTCAAATGAATATGAATGTTTTATCATTTAGATTACCTCAAAGATTCACTTTGTCTCCCCTATTGTTTTGGTTGCCAATTCTGAATAGGAATCTTCTTAATGATAGAAATTTCCTCAATACATTTTAAAGTCCAGTTCTATGGTACAGAGATTAATGTGGATAATTTACCTTTGGATTTTTCTTTTAATGCCTGTATACGCTCATTTCGTATCAGATTACTGTATAAAGAGATTATTCTCTGTTTCATTCTTTGGTTCAATTCTTTATATAAGGATATCATATGTTCCACACATGTTTTCAACATTTCCATGTTCCTTAAAAAGATTCTTCCAATAATTCATACTATATTTTCAATCCATACAAGAAGACTACCTAAATAATTAAAGCATAAAATGTATGTACTTAGAAAATATACTTCATGCAAAAATCTATTGGAATAGATATATAATATATATCAAACATATATATAAAATTTATCTCTTTGAAAAAGTGTTAATACATAATACAGCACAACCAATTGACTACCTGGTGGGATACTAAAACTACTTTCTAAAAGAATATGTATATAATGTCACAAATCCAATAATATTTTTAAAAATTAACTCTGACACACATCTAAACCCTGAGAATTCTGATGGAGATTTTAAAAGATATGTACACATAATTGTGGTAGGCTGGTATTATGCATTCAAATTTTTTGAGTTAAATATGATTTGGAACACATGCAACTCAGTCTCTTATTGGCGAGAGTTTCTTGACGGTAGTTCTATAATAGTAGTAAGCCATATGCTACCAAACACTGTCCCATTAATGGTCATCTTGCATT
This sequence comes from Peromyscus aztecus, assembly GCA_902168405.1. Taxonomy (NCBI): domain Eukaryota; kingdom Metazoa; phylum Chordata; class Mammalia; order Rodentia; family Cricetidae; genus Peromyscus; species Peromyscus aztecus. The sequence continues at coordinate 17,646 of CABHPQ010162797.1, read as the reverse complement.
GCTATGCTAAATGTTATCTAAAGACTTCTAACTTGATTAGTTTCCTATTTGTCTTATGTAATAGAAAAGATCATGCTTGCAGATAAAATAGGTTACAATTTTGGAAAACATGTGTATGCTCTATTCTTCTAACTTCCAATGGTTAAACATCAGTACATATTAGATTATTCTTTATGCATGCATACACTACCATAACTATTGTAGTGGTCAAAAACAAAATTTTTTACCTTCCTAGAAAGGTAAATTATGTACCTTCTGTATATAAACCAAGAAATAACTGATCTGACCTAACTCAGTCCAGGTTATTTTGGTATCATGAAACAACTTCCAAATGATCTCACATACAATGTCTGTGTTTGCTTCTTTTTCCTCCTATGGTATACCTGATCATGGTTGTTTGTGGTGAGTCACCATAAGATGATTACTAACTTATTTACAGCATGATAACATCACAAGTAATACTAATTTACAAGTTGCTAGCTATTTGGATTGTTTCTGATGCAAAACTAATATGAATAAATCTTCTCTAAACACCTTCATTAACATTTTATCAATGGAAATGTTTTGGAGTTTTTCTTGGTAAGATTACTTGCATCACAAGTGAATATTCTAAGCAATCTGTACTATTTTTCAGAAGGGCAGCAGCACGCTGCATATCACTTCCAATGTGCAATCAAGGAGTCATTCTAATTGCTCTATGATTTGTCAATGACCAATCATATCAATTCATTATTTTGGATTTTAAATATAAAAAATTAAGTAATTCTCCTTCTTAATAATTTTGCTTCCTCAATCTCTGTTTTTGGTTAGTCTGATGTCTTCATGACAACCTAACAATCATGAAAATAGCTGAGACTTATGTCATCTCAGTCATGTAAACCAATGACTTAAGGTTCGACTGTGAAAAAAAATATTTTTCTTGGTTTACCACTTAAGAATGTGTTAATATTTATTTTTGTAAAAGTAGTTTTATTAAATTCAGTCAATTTGATCATGTTTATACTTAACATAGTGCCTTGAATGTGCAGATATATTACTAGCTTGATTTGATTCTTATATCAAGTAAGAATATTTTATGTTTCATTTCTACTGAAAAAATATTAAATCAGTTTGGTATATTCAATTTATGAATGAGGTAACCAAACTGTAACTGGATTTGAAATGTTATAATGACTACAGTGTCAGTGAGCTACCATTTGTTCAATTAAACAAATTTCTAAACTATTGTATCCTATTTAAAGTCACAGCATATATGTAATTGATTTCTGTATGAAGGCAAAAATGAAACATTGAGGTTCAAGCTGATATACACAAGATCATCTCACATTTCCAGGAAACCCACAGGTCACTCTGTCCAGGGAAGCAGGTAGACTAACTGCAGATCTTCATTTCCTTCTCCATTCCCAGAGTCGAGTCCTCCACTCATCCCTCTCTCTGAAGCAGACCACTTGCTGCAGCATTCCCTTGTTCTCTTTCCCCTACTCTATTGAGTCACACAGATCTTCCCCTCCAACGTTTCATTTCCCCACTCAGTGCTCTATCCCAGCCCCCAATTCCAACATGGGTTCCCTTGGAACCCTCAGGACTCTTAAACTAGTAAGGGAGATAGGATGACTCTTCCCCCACACCATATATTCCTCCAAGTTCAATTCTTAACTCTCATTCTTAGTCATGTAGCTGAATTTCTGTGTGTCCTTTCCACACCCTTTGCCCCAATTCCGAGGGGACTAACTAAGCAGATCATGGTGGAACACCCTGCTTTTCTTCTTCTTGAGGATCACCTTATTCCCTTTTCTAGCCTCATTCCTAACTAACAGTTTTCAATATTTAGAAAAATATTTTACTGGAAACTGACTGGGCACACCTATCAGAATCCCAGAAGGACTTCCTACCAGAGAGCACACAGCTACCACAATTTCCTAACAATCAGAGAGGGCAGCAGAAACTAGGGGGGAAAAGACAACCACATAGACAAGATCAGATATATATAACCTAGAATTTAAACGTTCCCCAATCCAGATGTGTTGACATTAGTGTAAAACAACATTCAGTAACATCCAGAATAATGTGCCTCCACTAGAGTTCAGCAACCCTACCATAGCAGGCCCTGAAAAGTCCACCAGAGCTCAAGAATGAGGAAAAGATGCTAAAAATAGCCTCTATCTATATGATAGAGGTCCTTAAAGATGACCTGTACAAATCCATTAAAGAATTCTGTGAAAATGCAAAAAACCTGGAAGGAAATAAATAAAACAGTTCAAGACCTGAAAGTGGAAATAAAATCAATAAAAAAAAATTAAGGAAAATCTGGAGAAGAAAACGTTAGGAACTCAAAAAAGAACTTTAGAGGCAAGCCTCACCAACAGAATACAAAAGATTGAAGAGAGAATTGCAGTCATGTAATACATAATAGAAGAAATGGATTCTTCTGTAAAAGAAAATGATAATTTAAAAAAAAAAACTGCTGGCACAAAACATTGAGGAAGCTTGGGATACAGTAAGAAGAACAAATCTATGAATAGTAGGAATAGAAGAAGTACAGATCAAAGTCACCAAAAATATTTTTAACAAATTCATAGAAGAAAATTTTCCTAATCTAAAGAAGGAAGTACTTACCAAGGTGCAAGGAACAGAAATAACATGAAATAGACTAGACTAAAAAGAAATATGCCTGAGGACATGATAATCAAAACAAACAAAAAACATACAGAACAAATAAAGAATATTAAAAGCTGTAAGGGAAAAAGACCAAGTAATGTATAAAAGTAGTCAGATTAGAATAACACTTGACATCTCATTGAAGATTTTAAAGCCAGAAGGACATTGATAGATGTTCTAAAATCTCTAAGAGTCTGAGATGCAAGCAGAGATTACTATACACAGCAAAACTTCAATCACAATAGAGAAAATAAGATAGTCCATGATTTTTTTATGGTTCTGTGTAGCTTTGGAGCCTATCCTGGAACTCACTCTGTAGACAAGGCTGGCATCCAATTCACAGAGATCCACCTGGCTCTGCCTCCCAAGTGCTTAATGGCATATGCCACCACACAATATAATTGTCAAGACAGAAATTAAACTATAGATGAAGAATTACTACAATTGAATGAAAATGCATACACAAACTAATGGTACACAATTAAGATGATTTTAACAGGCAATTTCTTATCACTAAGTGCTTATGTAAAAATACTGGTGAGATCTTGTAACTTGACAGGACACCTGAAAGCTCAGGACCAAAAAAAAAAAAAAAAAAGAAAGAAAGAAAGAAAAGAAAAGAAATCATAACCCAAAAGAGTAGATTGTAAGAAATAATGAAACTGAGGAATGAAATCAATAAAATGGAAAAAACAAGGACAGCAAAAACATTAAAAATAATCAATAAAACAAAGAGTTCATTATTTGAGAAACTCAATAAGATTGACACACCCTTTCCAAATTAACTAAAAGGAAAGAGAATATCCAAATTAACTAAATTAGAAATGAAAAGTGAGACATCCACCAGACTCTGAGGAAATAAGAACATAATTTAAAAACTTGTACTCTACTAAATTGGAAAAGCTAAAAGAAATGGATAAATTTCTCAATACATTTCACTTACTAAAATTAAATCATGAATCAGTTGACCAATTTAAACAGGCATATAACCCCTAGTGAAATAGAAACAGTAATTAAAAGTTTCTCAAATAAAAAAGCCCAGGTCCAGACAGTTTTAATTCATAATTCTACTGTAAGAGTTAATGCCAATACTCCCCAAATTATTCCCCAAAAGAGAAACAGAAAGAACAATGTAGTTGAAAGTTTTTTTGTATCCTGGCCAGCTGGTGGTCAGGACAAATCTCTCCCACTCACATCCCCCAAGTAAACACACAGAGGCTTATATTATTTTTAAACTATGGGCATGGGATGCTTCTTGCTAGCTAACTCTTATATCTTAAATTAACCCATTTCTATAAATCTATACTTTGCCACATGGCTTGTGGTTTACCAGTATCTTTACATCTTGCTTCTCCTGGCAGCAGCTAGCAGCATCTCCTCTGCTAATTTTTCTTCTCTCCTATTGCTCCAGTTAGAATGTCCTGCCTAACCTTATTCTGCCTCACCATTGGCCAAACAGCTTTATTTATCAACCAATCAGAACAATACCTATTCACAGCATACAGAATGACATCCCCATCATTTCCCCTTTTCCTTCTATTCAAAAGGAAGGTTTTAACTTCAACATAGTAAAATTAGATATAACAAAACAGTTATCTAGCAAGAAGTACAGTTACAATATCTAGTCTATTTGTATTTGACAAAATTAAAGAAAATATTCTATCTGTCCTATATTGTGAGTCTAAAGTTTAATATCTAATTTCTCTTTTATCATAACCAAGGAAAATTATAACTATCTATTAGTATTCAGCTACATCAAAGACCTCAGAAGGATATAATATTACCTAAGTAAACAGGAAGAGCATTGTAAGCAACTAGAATCTAGAATGACAGAGAACAGCTGGCTACCTGGACAGTTACCCAAAGTTCTTCTGCAATGTTGGGTCACCCATTCTTTAGCCTACAGGCCTAGAGTCTCTTATTCATGTTGTTCTGTGTCCTGTAGAAGGTCTGGTAGTTTCTTCTGTGAAGCAGAAACCTGAAGGACCATCTTGCCTTGTAAAATTCAGTGGTCACCTTCCTATGGGTCCTTCATATCCATTTAATACAACATACTGTCAAGCAGTCGACACAAGGGAACTTTTTTGCCCAGTGGTTAACTTTAGCCACAAAGAAAGCAAACTCCATAATGAGTTTCTTCAATGCCCATTATCTTCTTTAAAGTAGATTGGTACTGCCAAGAGCAGACATGTCTCAATGTCCAGAAATTCAACATTCTTCAAACATTTTAAATGCCATATTCTGTAGGTCTTTGAAGTATTTGAAGATTACCTACCTAATTGAAATATATCTATGGATATCTAGAAAACTTAAGTACCATGACTATAAGTTTGATTATCATAGATGATTAACTATTAATCTGTATTTCTTAATGATACATTACAATTTTAAATGAGTTGTATAAACATAATACCTTAAACAAGAGTAAAAATATACATACAATATAACAAAATTAACTTTAAATTTGTAATAAACTAAAATCTATACCAATGTAAAACATTTTAAACAAATTGCTCTTTAAAAGTAGGTTCAACAATCCACCCTTTTATCCTATCCTATCTATATCCTATATTTCCATATTATATGTCCCTTTCTTCTTTTAGAAAGATATTGACTATGACCAGTAACAATTTGTAACCAACAACCTAAACAAAGACAAACATCCATAATCCATTTTTTTTTGTGAATGTGGACATAGTTTTTTAGGCCACTTCCTGCTGATAAAGGGTGCTGTATTATTATGGAGATCCATGGTCAAGTCCTGACTAGAATAGTCTATAATGTTGTATTTTTTGAGCCAGTTGCCTTGAAACTGTTCTGGATGTTGGATCATCTGCGCCATGATGTCATCAGAGACCTTTCAGAGAATCTTGGCTGGTCAAACCATATTAGCCTGGAAGCAATCCACAGGTTCTCATCTTCTGTGGAAACAAAAGCAGAAACTCTTTTCCAAAGCAATGTATCCTTAGACATTAATTTCGAAAATATATATATATATATATATATATATAAACTCAGCAGTTTTTACAATCAAATGTCTCTTTGCAGTTAAAAATCTCAAAGATAATTTAATAATATAATACATACTCTTTGTGTGATTTCCATTTTTATGTGGCTTAAGCCACTTTTACTGTCTCTTTGAAAGACTTTACTTTTTTAAATCTATCTCTCTATATTTCTTTTCCTCTCTCTTTCAAGCCTACACACATTTTTGCACACACTGTAAACTGTTTATGGTTTCTCCCATCTTCATTTGTCTTATTTCGAACCTGTATCCTTTTCTGGCCAGGAGAGACTTTAAATTACTAAACTGTGTGGCCAGGATGAAAAGGCAGCCTTGGCTGCTGACTCCACCCATTTCAACTTTTCAATATAGCAGAGGTAATTCACCTCCAGCTCTGGGCCATGTGTACCATCAACTCTCAGAAGCAGTGGGTCTATGCCTCCATTTAAAGCAATGTGTAGCCCAGAAACCTCTCTCTCTCTCTCCCTCTCTCTCTCTCCCTCTCTCTCTCTCTCTCTCTCTCTCTCTCTCTCTCTCTCTCTCTCTCTCTCCCTCCCTCCCTCTCTCAGTAGCAAAAGCTATATCCATCACACACCATGTTACGCAGCTTGCAGAAACCTCTGTACAACTTACCTGGAATCTACCACGCTGCGCTCAAGCCCGAATGCTGAGGCATCTCATGGCCCACATGAGACATAAAGCAGGACCCTGTTTTTGGCTCTGTTTAGAACCTTTTATTAAGTATTTTCAGGTTTGAGGTGGAAACTTGAGCCGTTAGGTGCCATTTGTATTTGGAAATTTTTCTGTGTCCTGGCCAGCTGGTGGTCAGGACAAATCTCTCCCACTCTTGTCCCTCAAGTAAATATACAGAGGATTATAATATTTTTAAACTATGGGCATGGCATGCTTCTTGCTAGCTAGCTCTTATATCGTGAATTAACCTATTTCTATAAATCTATACTTTGCCATATGGCTTCTGGCTTACCAGTATCTTTACATCTTGCTTCTCTTGGTGGCCCACCTAATCTTATTCTGCCTCACCATTGACCAAATAGCTTTATTTATTAACCAATCAGAGAAACACATATTCATAGCATCTAGAATTACATCCCCATCAGAACAATGTCCGGTTGGTTTTATGAGGCCACAGTTACCCTGATACCCAGTCATGTAAAGCTCCAACAAATAAAGATAATTCCCTTATGAACATATGCACAAAAACTCTCAAAAAACCTTGCATATCAAATCCAAGAATGCATCAAATAAGTCATTGTCCATTATCAAGTAGTCTTCATCCCAGAGATGCAGGGATTATTCAACATATATAAGAAGACAAATGCAATAGACCATATAAACAAACTGAAAGACAAAAAAAAAAAACACATGACTGTCTCATTAGATACAAAAAAAGACCTTAGACCAAATATAACGCCTCTTCATGGTAAAAGTCCTGAAGAAATTATGGATACAAGGAACATACCTAAACATAAGAAAGGTAGTTTACATCATACCCATAGCCAACATCAATTTAAATGAATAGAATGAATAGAAACTCAATACTATTCCTTTAAAATCAGGAACAAAACAAAGTTATCCACTCTTTCCATACATATTCAATATACTACTTGAAGTTTTAGCTAGAACAATAAGACAACTGACAGAGATCAAAGGGATATAAATTGGAAAGGAAGAAGTAAAAGTATCATTATTTACAGATGACATGAGAGCATACAAAAGTGACACTAAATATTCCACTGAAAAATTCTTACAGCTAATACAACAATTTCAGCAAAGGAACTGCACACAAAATTGACTAACAAATATCAATAGCCCTTCTATATATGAGTGACAAAAGAACTGAGAAAAAAAATGTCATGGAAACAAGACCTTTCACAGTAGTATCAGATAATATAACTGGGGTAACTCCAACAAACCAAGTGAAAGACTTGTATGATAATAATTTTAAGACATTGAAGAAGATATCAGAAGATGGATATCTCTCCCATGCTCATAAATCTGTAGGATAAATAGAATAAAAATGGACATCCTACTAAAAGCAATCTACTAATTCAGTGCAATACCCATTAAAATTCCAACACAATTCTTCACAGATTTTGAAAGGAAAATCTTCAAACTCATGTAGAGACACACAAATCCTGAATAATGCAAGAACTCACTCTCCCTAATTTCAAGTTGTACTACAGAACTATAGTAATAAAAACAGTATGGTATTGGCACAAAACAGACAAGTTGATTAATGGAATCAAATTGAAGACCCAGAAATATACCTAGAAAAGAAGCTAGAAATATACCCTGAAAATAGGACAGTATCTTCATCAAATGGTGTCTGTCAAACTGGACAGCTACATGTAGAAGAATACAAATAGATCCATATTTTTCACCTTGCACAAAAGTCAACTCAAAGTAGATCAAAGACCTCAACAAAAACAGATGCACTGAAACTGGTTCAAAAGGAAGTTTGTAATAGCCTTGAATTCATTGGCACAGGAAAAAAAAAACTTTCTGAACAGAAGACCATTTACACAGGCATTAAGATTAACAATTAATATATGGCACCCTTGAAACATAAAAGCTTCTACAAAACAAAGGACACTGTCACTCAGTCAAAGCAGTATCTTCCATAATGGGAAAAGATTTTTGGAGGGTTAATGTACAAAATATAAAAGGAACTCAAATACTATACAAAGAACCCAATTTAAAAATGGGGTACAGAGCATTCTCAAAAAAGGAAACTCAAGTAGTTGAGAAAAAAACATTTAAAGAAATGTTCAATATCCTTAGCCATAAGGAAAATGCAAGTCAAATTGACTTTGAGATTTCATCTTACACCTGTCAGAATGGCTAAGGTAATTAAAACAAGTGACAGTTTGTGCCAGTGAGGATATGGAGCAAGGGAATAATCATCCATTTCTGGTAAGGTGCAAGCTTATATAGCCACTATGGCAATTAGTGTGGTGGTTCCTCTAGAAGCTGGGAATCTACGCATTTCAAGATGTAACTATACCACCATTGATGCTTCCCCCTACCACAAAGACAACTGATCAATCATATTCATTTTTGCTCAATTTCTTATGAGCAGAAGTTGGAAACAACTTAGATAATCTTCAACAGAACTGATAAAGAAAATGTGGTATGTTTACACAGTGGAGTACTACTCAGCAATTAAAAAAGTAAAAAATATACCAAAATCATGATTTTTGCAGATAAATACATGGAACTAGAAAAGATCACTCTGAGTGAGGTATTCTAGATGCAGACAGACAAACATGGTATGTATTTGTTTATATGTGGGTATTAGCCACATCTTAAGCCAGTGATAACAAAGCTTAAAACTTTCAAACAACAGAGGGTAGAAATAGAGTAATTGACAAGAGTAAACAAATAGATTTCACTACGAAAGGGAAATAGAATAGATAATTATGTGTAGACTTGGATTGGTGTGGTGGTGGGTGGGGGGCTGGAACCAGAGTATCAAGTAGGAAAGGGAGATGGTGATGAGGGAGAAATTATAGGGAGAGAAACCCAAAATTAATGGTCATTAAAAGAGTAGTGTGGAAACCTATTACAGTAAAACCTTCCTAAAATATATACATATAAGAAGGCAACCAAAATGAAATCAATATAATGGGGGAACTATAACCCCTACTGGCCATTTCTTGTCACCAAATGAAGCTTCCAGTACTGAGATTGGAGTACATCTTCTTGAGTTGTTGGTCAAAGTTGTCCTATGGGAATTCCTCCAATAGGTTGCTCTCTACAAACTGACAGAAAGGCCCTTTTGTTCCAGGCAATACATATAGGACTCAGAGAATACAGAGAAGTTGAACACCATAGTGCCTACATAGAGACCTCATCCCTATGTCCTACAATCATTGGTACAGGAATGTACTCTGCACACTACCAAAAGAGAAATGTAAATATAATTCCAGCCACAAAACCTTAGATCTACAATGCTGTTCTGCCTGCAAAGCTTCTAAGAGTAGCCAACCAATATCTGGTTTGACTTAAGGACCACTGCAGGAGATGTAACCCATACCTGACACTGCATGGATGACCAAGAACTTGAGTCTAAGATAGTCCACTATAAAACCAAATACTACTGTTCTAACAAAAGTAAATAAACAAACTAGCAATAAAATAAGACCTAATCATATGCTGCTATATTTATATATAGGTGCCTTGCTCAGCCATCATCAGAGAAGCTTCCTCCTGCAGCAGATAAGAACAAACACAAAGGCTCACAGCTAGACATTATGCAGAGAGTGAGGAATCTTGGAACACTCAGTCCTAAATGGGATGTCCCCATCAAAGCCCTTCCCTCGGGGCTCATGGAAATCCATGTAGTAGGAGATGGAAAGAATGTAAGAGCCAGAGGGATTGGAGAATACCAAAAAACAAGGCCCTCTAAATCAACATTATCAAAGCTCGTTTGAACTCAAAGATATGGAGGTAGCATGCACAGGACATACAAGGGTCTGTATCAGGTCCCCTGCCTATAAATTGTGGCTTCTAATTTAGTGATTTTTTTGAAGGTGTGAAGAAGTGGGTCTCTGATTCTTATGACTTGTCTTGGACTCTTTTTCTTCTGTTTGTTTTCTCCAATTTTGATGTGTTAATTTTTTTATCTTATTAAATTTATTATATCATTTGCTCTATATTGTTATGTTTTATTTTCTTATATAATAAGAAGCCTGATTGTTTTCAAATTAGAGAAAGAATGGTGGTAGATTCACATAAGAGGGGAAGTGAGGAGGAACTGGGAAGAGTAGAAAGAAGAGTATTTGTAATTAGGATGTATTATGTGACAAAAAAAAAAATCTATGCCCAATAAAGGGAATGAAAAAAATACAGGAAGATTAACAAACCCCAAAATAAATAAAACATCAAATGTAAGTACAAAATAAGCATTCAGTTTTTGTTTATGAAAATAATATGCAAAGAAAAGAAACTAAGCATTTGTTTATGCCATTAAACTGTGTATTTTCCTTCATTTTAAAAGGAAAGACTTCACTAAAACATGTCAATTATCTTTTTATTATCTTATTATTTTTATTATATGCTTGAGCCAATCTTCTTAGTGGTTCTAAGGTTGTTTGCATCCAAGAGTTGCACAAGGGAGTTATATACACAGTTTATAATATTTTTAAGTCAAAATATTTCATACAATTAGCCACAAGATATTTACAACCAATTTATAAGGATTGAAGATGGTTGAATGTGGCAGATGGCTCATTTGTTGAACTGATATTTTTCATCATATAGACCTGGCTTGTGAAGTTGAGAATGGATTTGATTTTCACCATCTGTACATAGATTTTTTAGTCTTGCATATTTAGCACAGTGTGACATCTAATTTGGTTACCACAATTCCTCTTCATATTTCTAAACTCAAAGAATTATGATTTACTTAAAATATTCTGTGTCATGTAACACTATTCACTTTGCAAAATGGCGTTGATTATGTGTAAATGAAATTGTTCTCCATGTTGATAACTAATGTTTTCTGTTTTATTTTTGTTTGAAAATGTTAGGATGAAAGAGAAATGTCAGTAAAAGTATATTTGCCTGTATCATAAAGTCTATTAACATTGGACAAAACATAATGTTCTTTTTGCTGTCCTTCATATTTTGTTCTAGAACCATGTTTTTAAAAATTCAAATGAATTTGAAATGCTTTTCCTCCAAGCATTTCTTTTGCAATTTTAAGTTCTTAGCCAGAGCCACACTAATTTGTTCAGGCTGACTTGGATTTGTACTGTGGCCCAGGTAGGCCTTGAACATTCTGCCATAGCCTTAGAAGGAGTTCCAAGTATTGCTCTACTGACAGCCCAATGTTTCCTCTGTCAGCTAATTCAACCTGAGCTCTGGGCAGTCCAGTGAGGAAGTAGTGTTGATTTTCCTTTGACAATGTGCCCCAGCTTCAACTGTGAATAGAGGGGCACTTACAGAGCCATCTGAAGCACCGTGAGGTAGAATTGCTGTTATGATCTGGACCTGAACTGAATTCCAAATACCAAAGATTGAAGCAGAAAATATGAGTGCAGATAGAAGATCCTTTCTTGGAAGATGCACATCCAGGTGGAGCTCACAGATTGTTTTGGGAAAACGGTACTTGCTTATTATAGCAAGTGGAGGAGAGTCGTGTTATAAGACCAGCACACATGTCAGTCAAGACTCCAGTTTGTTACATCAAATCATTCTTGAAATTACCAGACTTTAAAACAATTTTTTAATGTTCATGTTACACAGTGGGTAATGTTTCATGTCATGTGCATATAAATACAAATACTATACAGTCTGTCCCTGAAGATTTTTTATGCTTTTATTTTATATAAAATTTAAATTAACTATAGTATAAAATATATTACTCATATTAACAAGTTAATATGAATTAAATATATTTATTTTATGTTGATGATAGCATTTCTTAGTGGCAGTATCATCTATTAAATTGGTATAAGTAGTATAAAAACTAAATACATGATATCTAGAGTGATATTTTATTAAAATATTCATGTTTGATTGTTCTATGTACATTTTACAAAAGTCAAGATAATCTGTTGCACCTATGAAGATAATAGCTATAAAATTCCACCACTAAGTATTTGTTTAAACATTCACTTTTATTGCCTTTAAATTCCCATATCAATAACTAGCAAAAGATGAGAGGTGTCAATATTGTTTAATCCATATGGAAGAAGGGACAGACCAGTAAAGAGACATATTATATAAACATCAACCAAAGTGAATTTCAGGATAAAGTCTAAAATCTCCAAGTTGTGCTTATAGCTAAATGATGCCCTATAAAACTCACAGCTAGTAGACAATAGTGAACTTTGCTGTATCAAAATTTAAGGAAGAAACTTAAAATTGTATTTATTTATTGTTCAAATGTTTTCCTCTAATACTTATATATTCCTCATAATACCTTTAAAGATCCAAGAGCAGGGCATAAGGGTGCATGGCTTTCATCACAACATTTGAGAGACAGAGACAGATTGATCTCTGTGAGTTCAAGGCTACCCTGTTCTACAGAATGAGTTCTAGAACAGCTAGAACTACATAGTGAGAACTTGTCTCAAAATTAACAAAAAGATAATAATAAACATAAAGCCCTCAATATACTTATGAAAATTGTGTTAGATAGCATACTTGTGGATCTACATCAAATATATGAATGGGAAATTGTTCCACATAAGGAAGAAGTGAGTAATTGAGAGTCTGTGGAGTAGACCAAGAGGATGTGCTAAGTCTATAGGAAAGGCTATGTTTTTTGTTAAGTATAAGAAAGAAATTAACACAATTCTGGTCAGTTCAAGCTGGTTTTTATGGAGTATTCTCAATGGAATTTACAGACCTATATGTGAAGATAATCCAAGTCCTAGTTAAATCATTATTACCAAAAGTTCTTGACAATAACCTTTATCTTTCATCTCAAATATCAAAATATAATTTCAATGGTGTCTTATATTCATCGATATTTTGGAGGTCTCCCTTTTCATGTGGGGCTTAGATTAATGAGTTCTGAGTAACACAGTGATATTTAGAGCCTCATCCTTGACCTCCCTATACTTTTTATTATTATACCTCTCTATGTGTTTTTTGTTGACCTTGGAAAGACAAAGGAAATTCTCTACACTACAGTGCTTTAAATAACCAGTACCTTTCAGGAATTAGATTTGAACACAATTAATTTCAAGTATCACACATTTATATATCAAGCTAAATGTATACTTGTTTATTGTTCTCAATAGTTTAGTAGCCAAGGCCTAAATGCATAGCAATATGTTAGAATAAGGCTTACAGCTCAATTTAAGAAGGATGTAAAAGTAGACATGAGTTTTATGGTCTATGAGACAGGGTGAGACAACTGTGACTGCAGCTGTAATTTTAGTATATCATATAAAGGATCTAACTAAATAATAAACTTAGTCAATACCACATCAGCCAGACAACAGAATGGTCAATGATTTGGACATTGTGTAATGACTTGGAGAGAAATAAAAGAAACTGATGATTTAAACATAGTGCCTATAAAGATAACCTATGTTTACCTATCTGAATTATATAGTAAGTATGTTATTATCTGAGTCCATAAGGAATTTGATATTGATCTGTTTACTGACAAGTAGCATATTTGTCACATGCGGACCAAATTCTTTAAGACTCATTTAACTGTTTAACACTGACATTTCAATTTTTTTCTGCTCCTAATGTCAGCTTTGAAGTTTATGAAAGGGACCCCGTGTTCTCCGATATTTCACAGTCACAACTCAGTTTGCTCAATATAAGTTAACAGTAGTAAGGGAGGTGTAGGGAAAGGGAATGAAAAGAAGCAGATTTCCTCAAGCCTCACTCATTCATTTCATCAGAAAAGAGCTCTGGGACTGGAGAGATGGCTCAGCAATTCAGAGTACTTGCTGCTCTTACAGAGAACCTAGGTCAGATCTGGCCACCCACATGGTTTCTCATAGTCACCTGTAACTACAGCCCCAGGGGATTCAACTCCTTCCTCAGGCCACACTGGACACATGATTATTTGCAGAAAAGCACTCATGCACCCAAAAAAAAGGAAAAAAAAACTTCAAAATGTGCATTTAAAAAAGAAATGAAGTTTTCCATCTAAAATGAATGACTACATAATTTCATCTTAAACATTATATTGGCTTGAATATTGGATTTGCACTATCACTGGTGGGCTATAAAATTACTGTTATGTCATCTACCACACAGTAATCAGTAATAATACCCCAAGGTTATTATTCCTTAAAAAATGTTTGTGGTCGATGAAATGGTCACCAAGGCTTGGCATTTACTTTCATGGCAATAGTTTAGTTTTTCTTCATTGGTGAATTCATATGTGAAAGTCCAGTGAAGAAGAAATATAAAGATGAACAGAATAGAAATAGCATAATGTGCATTTATATAAAACAAAACCATGATTTCACAACTGAGTCAGTTCCCAAATCAGGAAGTACAACACTGAAGAGGTTTGTGCCCCAGTGAGTGTCACTGAACTCATTAGAGACAAAATCCTAAATTTGGCTGAATTGAGAGCCCCAGTTGCCACCCAGAGAGGGATTTCTGGCTCTTAAAAGATCCTGAGTTTGGGTACAGCAGTGGCTACATATATCAAGAGTCTATGGAGCAGGATAGTGTATATAAATGAATGTATTTCTTTCTTTGAGATTTCTTACCCAATGTACCATAATTTAGAGCAAAACCTAGTTACTATTCCTTTAACAAAATGAAGTTAAACATTTTTCACAAAGTATTAATTTCTAATTCATGACCCAGCTTTCCACCGAAGCTACATTTGTTCCACTCTGTAAATAGAAAGTTGGTCTAAACACAATCATAGTCTAAGAGCAACTTGAGATTCCTGCAATATTACATTATACTTGAGGATCTCAAACGCATTTCAGAACTAATTGCATTTCTAAATAATATTTGTGTGCCATCGTGGTAATTCCAGCAAATGGTAGGCTTCACTTTGATTTTGAAGAAGACTTTGTCTTCTTCACTGTGCTGAAAATCTGTCCTGAATATGAATGTTATTTGTGGCCTGATTAAAGGCTGACTTAGTAGAGAAGCAGTAGAGCTAGAAACGCCAAGTAGAGGTCTATAAAAGTATAAATAATGAAAAAAAAATAAAGAATAAAGGTAAAAATAAACAGTGAAAAGATTGCTGGCAATGTCTGTGTAACATACAAGAATGTCTTGCACATAACAAAAATGACAATCCTCAGGTTGGACAAACATATCGCAAAAGGGTTGTGTAGTGGTATTTGCTCCATCCATGACCTTGGGCTATATGGCCCAAAGGAGGTGGTGCTTCTTGACATCAAACATGACCTCTTAAAAGGAAAGGGAGAAGGGGTCACAAGGTCCCTTTTCCCTGGTTCCTGGTTCCTGACGTGAGTGGACTGCCAGCTCCTGGTCAGAAGAGAGAACGACTTCAGCTGTTTGTTCGGTTCTATATTTGCGAGTGTATTTCCTCAATTTATATCCCAATAAATTCCCTAATACCCTTAAGCAGACTCCTGTGGATTTGGCTCCAAGGTTAAGACCACTAGCTGTTTTTCCAGAGGTCCTGAGTTCAATTCCCAGCAACCACATGGTGGCTCACAGCCTTCTATAATGAGAACTCTGCAAGAACATTTAATGTCAGTCACAACTCTGGTAAAGTTAGAGTGAATAACAAAGAAGAAGGGAAAAAAAAACTGTCTTTACAACTTGCTAAGATCAAAATACATTTAAACATTAAAAACTTCTAAAAGTTTCAAATACACTTTCACTGTGGAAAAGAAACACATCTGTCATAGAAATAGTCATTCATTACAAAATATTTCTACTTTTAAGTCTACAGTATGCACATCCTTTTAATACACAAACACACACACACACACACACACACACACACACACACACACACATATTGTGTACATGTCACCGGTGCAATGCCACCTTTTTAGAGAAGAAAACATTTCTTATTAGAACTTGGCAGTTGTCCCCAGCTGACAAACATATGCAGGAAACATGTCTCAGGGCAACCTCTCTGCAAGGCTCCCTGGGCACATTTTCATTTTAATCGGTTCTTAAGTCAAGCATCCCTAGGAAATACACGCCTGAAAAATTAATGAAATCTCACATAGAGGACAATAGCTTTCAGATGGTCCTTCATCTACTTTTTTAAAAACAAGTAGAAAAGCATTAAAATATTAAAAATGCAATATATCTGTCATTTTATATAAACATCAGGACATGCATTAATGGCTGATCTGCTCCCACAATTTATTCATTAATCTGCTTACTACTGTTTAACTCATTAAGAAAGCCTGTAGATGCGATTAGTTATTTGAGTTATTTTAATTCTGCTGACTACGTCAGCATGGATGCATGGCCATTCACCAGGACATGAGCAACCCATAAACAGCTATGTTCTCAAAGAAACATGACCACCTCCATACAACTGCCGCCAATCATTCTCCAATGGGGTGAGAGCTCAATGGCCCATTTTAATAAGATATTTTCACTGGCATTCTAATATTTTAAGAATAATGGGCAATAAAACAATAAAAGCATTAATGAAGCTTTTTCACATGAAAATTGTGTATATAACACTGAAATAAATATTCAAAATATTATCAGTAAAATCAAAGAAAAGGTTATTTTTGTTTCACAATCTTTTAAAAGGTCATGGTCATAAAATAAGGCAAAGCAAAATGATAACTTTAGTAGAATTGAGTATTGTTTTCTAAGACATTTAAAGAAATAATTTTTACATTTTAAGTCAGTTTGTTTTCTATTGATTTGGATTATGACAATAATTGTTCTCTGTTAATGGTATTTTCTTATTTTCTTAGCTCTAGTTTATTATGTAATTTTTTTAAAGTTAGAAAATCTCATGTGACTACCTCACTATTTTGAGCCTGAAGTACTAATAAAGACAGAACAGAAAGTTAGAAACAAATCAGGACAGGGTCTAATCA
This sequence comes from Peromyscus aztecus, assembly GCA_902168405.1. Taxonomy (NCBI): domain Eukaryota; kingdom Metazoa; phylum Chordata; class Mammalia; order Rodentia; family Cricetidae; genus Peromyscus; species Peromyscus aztecus. Next base: position 471 of record CABHPQ010162797.1, on the reverse strand, counting down.
TTATCAGACTGCTATGCATTAAAATATAAATAATATTATGTAGATTAAATAAATAGATAGAACCAGCAAAAAAGGACAAGCTCTGAGGGTAGAGAGAAATGCAAAGAAGGAAGGAAAATATGCATCAAAATACTTTTACTGACATAATAATAAAAATATTGCTACTTAACTCGTAATAAGGTCTCACCTGCTGAACTGTTTGGCTGTAGATGTTGATGTATACATCATTTTATCATTGGGTCATCTTTTACTCTTCAATTCCCCTGAGCAATTCAGTTGTCATCTTGCTTCTCCTAGAATATCTAACCACTTGTAATATAAGTTTCTTCTGGTGGCTTTTAATCTATTTATCATTCTCTGACTTCTTAACGTCTACTGTAAGGATACAATTTTCTTCCTTATATATTAGTAATTAACTTATTGCAACTTAATAATTAATTAATTAACTGTGTTATTTCATGGATACCAAGA
>CABHPQ010162796.1:19592-43286 GCA_902168405.1 Peromyscus aztecus | reverse complement strand
ATCTAAAGGATGATAACACAGATGTAACAAATAACATTTTGACAATTTCCAGTCTTTCCTGTTTACTGGAGTATAAAGGAATCTGGCACCCAGAAATACAACTCCTCTCTTGGTTCTGAATCAGTTAAGGCTGTGTGCATTTTCCTGGTGAATCTATTTCTATCCAACTCTGATAGAGAAGGCAGTGACTGATCAAAAAAATCACTGCATTCAAGTCCTTCTTGAACCAATGAGTTTATTGGCATTACTTACAGGAACTTGTAGGTGACTCTACCACAGTCACATTACCAAAAAGCCCACCCCAGTTGAGGACTCAGGAAAAGTGGTACCTCTGGACTTCCCTGTGCAGCCTGCAAAACAGAGCCTTCTCTCCCCAAGCTGATTATTTCCTGCTTATACAAACCTTAGGGAAAAGCCTCATGAGTCTTGTCAGTTTTCTGTGAGCTTCCTGAGCCTCCCTTGCCCCTCCACAAGGGAGTGCTTCAATCTGGAGGAAATAGTTACAATAATGGATAAATAAGAATAAAAAATAAGGCAGAAGATGTGTAAAAATTACCTTTATTGCTGGGATGGGAGATCTTGGCCTGCCATGTGCCCCAAGCTGAGTAAGTCTGACCCTCAGGATGCACGAGGTACTGGGTAGAATGGGCCTCATCTTGAAGGAAAATATGAATGCTCAGAAACCAAGACAACCCCCGGGGTGGCCTGAGCCAACTATGCCTATTTATTCTTTCCAACCTTAGTGATTAGGTAACTGACTCCTCGTCTTGAGGACCAGTAGAAGGAAAGGGAAGGAGGGGAACTGAGTGGGGACCTTAGAGAAAAATCCTCTTAATGGCAAAAGAAAGTGGGTAGTTCTCTTTTTGTATTTTAAAAAATAATGGAATATAATATTTTTAAAGTCATATAAAGAGAACAAAGCAAAATTTGCAATGGACAGTGGTTCCTGGGGTATCAAAAAACTACACAGCAGGGCTAGTGTGGTAGGGCTGAGACGGCTGCCCATAGAAGGCCCTGCTGGCTGCGTGGTCTTCAGGTGGCATCCGGGAATGTGGATTTTGCTCCCATCATGGGCAGAGGTGAAGAAAGCTGCTTATTGTGTCTATACTGTGTGAGCAGTATTCACTTTACTTCTTGTAATCTAGAGTTTTCCTATGTGCTAAACGGAGAATGCCTACATGGCCACTCCCAGGTGAAAACTCTGGGGATGAGTGCAGTGTGCTTCCTTTTGTTCACCCCTGCTCACATACCATGCCCCAAGGACCCCTACTGGGAGAACTCAAAAGCACCTGCAAGGCCTTCCTCTGCCCTTTGTCCACAGGAGATTCCTCTGATGGTTTTGTTTTGTGTCACTTTGTTGTGCTAACTCTTAGTTGTGGCTCTTGAGATCAAAGAATCTCCCTAGGCCGGGCGGTGGTGGCACACGCCTTTAATCCCAGCACTCGGGAGGCAGAGGCAGGCGGATCTCTGTGAGTTCGAGGCCAGCCTGGTCTCCCAAGCAAGTTCCAGGAAAGGCGCAAAGCTACACAGAGAAACCCTGTCTCGAAAAACAAAAAAACAAACAAACAAAAAAATCTCCCTAAAGAACAATTGAGCTGAAGGTGGTCTGGTAGACCCTTGACACCTGGGTAGCTTTGTGTAGAGCTGAGTGTGTGCAGCCCATAGCTCCCAATTCATTGTCCTTCCATGTCCATCTCAGCACCTGATGCCCATGCTTTCCTAGATGAAGGACACTGGAGTCTTGTGTAAGAGCCATTTCAAAGGTGGAGACTTGAAACTAGAATGTTGGACACGTTCCCATTCATCTTGACTGAATTTCAGCTTAGCTCCTGAGTATTTGGAGAGGCACTCCACCATGGACTCTGAATACTCTCGCGTTCTTGCTTAGTTTGCTGAGAATATTTCTCAGGGCTGTTTATAGCAGTGTCCTAGGGGGTGAGATAACATCTCCCACAAGGACAAAGAAGAGGTTTGCTTACCACTTACTCTGGAAGTGAAGGGTTCTCAAAACTCAGCATTTCTCAGCTGAGCTGCAAGTCAACACACATGCAGTAGCCACCTGGGACGCTCTGCACAGCATCAAAGGGACGTGAGGTGCAAGAGGCCAGTGACAAGCATGACGGCCTTACTGTTTGCTCTTCTGTGATCAGCAGGGTGCTTTATCTCTGACCTAGGAGTTTCTCTGCCAACATCTGAAACAGCAGGAGGCTGACTTGTTAGTGCACAAGCGTGCTTGAAATCCTAGCCTCACAGCACGGTGGGCCTATGTCCCTGTATGTTCTGCCTTGTGGCCATCTTTTCCTCCTACTTGCCCCCCTGTGCATTTCAAACACAGACAACCAATTCCTACATATTATTTACCCAGATCATTGATTTGTATTGGGGCAAATTTTTACAGAAAAATGTGTTTTATGGACATCTCATGATGGGTCTGTTTCTTGATCAAACCTTGACTTTGATGGTTTACCTCACAACTAACTTAATCAGTCTTCTAAAATTACACATTTCAAAGTCTAACTAAATAATGGCAACAGAATATTTCACACTGAGTATATTATATGTAACATGTGCCTGAAATTTGGAACAAAAATATTTGGGTGGTCACTCCAGTTGATCACATGAGAAAAAGAGTTTGTGAAGTTAAGTGTAACTTTGAAAACTTTCTATTCCCGCAGCATGCCTTTCATGTAAGTGTTGGAACATTCTATTATATACTATTCGGATGTTTCTATTTCATTTATCTGTGTCTGAGCCACCTGATATTCAAGTTTAGGTAAGAGAGGAAAACAAAACAAAACAAAATGAACAAACAAAAGAACCTAGCTACCTGCAATTCAAGTTTAGGTAATGGAGAGAAAGAGAAAAACAAAATAAAACAAAAACCCCAAAAACCTAGCTGAAGTATTCAAGGCCTTGGGCTCAACTTCTTGTTTGATGGGGAAGAACACTGAAGTGAGGGGCAGTGAAGAGCTCCGGAAGGTCTTCTGTGACTTCCAGGAACATGCTGTCTGGTTACTCGAAGGGTTACTTTCAAGGTGTATTCAACACAGAAGCAGTTCAAGTCTTGGATGTAAAGCAACAGACTAAAACAGACTTGATTTCTTCCAGTTATGAAATTCGAATGATTCTGTTCATCAGATGTGGCCTTTAGGGTGGGAGACCACTTTCTGAGTCTTGTGTCAATGATAATGGCTATGATAACACTCCGCACGATTCTGCCTTTGTAGAAAAGAAGCAGCAGGCCCAAGTGATGATTTCATCTGTATGGTGTCCTAGTGAGAAGAAACCAAAGGCCTGTGTGTGATAACTGCATCTGCAAAGGGGGTGTCCTATCTACGAACAATTCTACACCAGCCTTAAAATGCTGGAGCACAGTAACACCTACTATTATTTTAACCAGACATTACATAGGAGAAGAGATTCTCACTAAGTTTGGGGTAAAGAGCCTAGCTAAAGAATTACCATCTCTATACAGAACAGAAGAGAAATGAAATGAAAAGTATCAGCTCAGGACCTCCAAGGCCAAGTTTTCAGCGCAAAGGAGATTTATTTGCCCCAGAGGGACAGAGGGCAGGGATAAGAGATAAAGACAGGAGATAGAGGCAGAGGAGGGCAGGGGTATTTGTCCCGGGGTGGAGGGAAAAGGAGAGGACAAAGGACTGCCTCTGGAGAGAGGAGAGACAGACATGGCACACAGTAAAATGGCAGCTTATAAAGGTAAAATGGGAACCCCCAGTGTTAGGATAAGGCGTTTAATTTTAATTGGGCATATTAATTAGGTGAACCAGAGAGGCTTTTGATAGCTGGACCTTGTTAGTCAGCCTCAGGAGGAGGAAGTGGCCAAATAAGGGAATAGACCTTGGTGGCTAGCTTTAGGAATGTAATCTAACAGTTTTTAGCAAGGCAGAGGGAATGGGGGAGAAGGGCAAGGCTGGCCAGAGTCCCTTCAAGAAGTAAAAAGATCAATTTTGAGGGGAGCAGGCTTAGCTCCTTTTTACTGCAGTATTTTTAGGGCCCCATGTGGTGCCTGGCATAAAGTAGGTGCTTGGAAATTATTTATTTGAATGAAGAGGAACCAAAGAGACGAGTCTGAGAATTCAGCCCCAAGGCAGGACTATTTCCTGCGCAGGGGATCTTGAGCTGTATAAGAAAGGGAATCCAATGGTATGCAGGATTCCTTCCTGCCTTTTCATGGACTGTGGACATGGTGTGACCAGATGCTTCAAGCTCCTGATACCTACTTCCCCATCATACAACGTGTTCAACCCTGAACTGTGAGTTAAAATAGACCCTTTTCTCTTAAGTTGTAGACTATTTTATCACAGTGGGAGAAGAAAACTGACTTAGAAATCTATCTTCAATGCTTTTAAAGTTTAGCAATATAGAAGAAGGAAAACAAACAAACAAACAAAACAACAACAACAAAACCCAAGGCCAGTAAGTGTGATTTTCATCAGCCTGAAAATTTATAAGAACTTTTTAATCATTACAATTTTTTAAAGTCACCAGATATTCCTAGTTATGGGTCTCTTTTGTTTTGCTCCGTCAGGAATGGAATGAATTGTTTTAATCCATGATCTTTGTTATACCCAGATTGTGTGGACTCCCACCACGAGACGGAATCCTGTATGTAAAAGCAAAGAGCCTTTATTATCTTCAAGCTCCTGGCTTGGTCCCTCTGTCTGTCTGATGCAGCAGTGAGAGCAGAGAGCCCTGAGCCCAGGCAGGGTGGGGTTTTCATCATAGCAGAGGTTGGGGTGAGGGGATTTCCAGGGTTCAGGACCCTGATTGGCTGACATTTGTCTAGGAATATCTGTAAAACAAAAATAGGTGTGTGCTAAACTCAGGGACATCTGGCCACCTTATCTAATGGTTGGAATGTTTGGGATGTCAGGTACTTCTCCTTAGATGTAGGCTCTCCCCGAGTGAGGTCAGTTTATGGCTTTTTCTGGGTCTGGGTGTTGCCTGCCAGTAAGCCTGTCACAGAAGCTGTGCCTGGGCCTCTAAGCCTGTCATTGCAGCTGTGTGGTCAAGCTGTTTGGGAGCCCCTCTATAATCTTAAGATATTGATTTTTAAAAAAAAATAATTATTTAATTATGTGTTTGATTGTTCTGATTATTTTTGTTACTTCTCAAGGGAAAAAATAGAATTCTCAAGTTGATCTTGCTGTCCTCATTGATTTACCAGTTTTCATTGTCATCTGAAACAGCTCTCAGGTTTTTTTTCTCTTCTTGCTCAGGTTCTCAAGTAATTGTCATGCTGGCTCTGACCTCTTTATTTTCCAGGACTGATGTGAGTGCCTTTGAGTACTTGCTTTCTCTGTGATCTTGTCCTCCTCGCCACTTAGCTTCAAGATGTTATTTCTCTGTATCACAGCTTGTCCACAAAGGACTTGCATTTTGACCTTGGAGAGAGAATGCTCACAGCCTTCCTTTTGTTAGTTTTATGTGTTTATTATTTTGGAAAATTCTAACCTCTGATTACTTCTAACACTGGAAACTTTTCTCAAGGAGAAATTAAGAAAATGACAGCATCATAAAATCTCTTCTTGCTGGTGCTAGCCCAGCAAGCACTGAAACAAGATGAGTATGCATTTGTGAAATGCTGTTCTACAGAGTTAGCATATTAGCAATCTGTCTTAATGATGCATATGTTTCATTAGAGCCTAATCCTAAAAATGTCTGTGGTTGGAGAGAATAATGGCATGTATATGGTGTTTATATGCTGTTTATCTATATAATTTGAATCAAACAAGTTGATTTTCTGGAAAGTATATTGCTTGGGCTGTCAGAAGTAGGCATATCAGGCATCAAGGCCTGAACCCTCTACAATAAGCAGACAATGAGTGTTGAAGAGCTCTGAAGAAACATGAGACAGTAGCAGGCTGGACACATGCTGGCAGCTGGGCAGGGTATAGCACTTGAGATGCCTGTACCATTTGCTGGGTTGGTCAAGGCCCAAAGGGTCCAGCAGAGATGTCACTATTCTGACAAGATGAGGCTGAGGGGCAGTCAGTCTCTAAAACTCCCAAGTGTCTTAAAATCTTCAGCATCGCTTCCAACAGATACACTGTGTTCTCCTTGCAAGGCCCCTGCTGGATCCAAATTGCCCAGGGTGTGGTCTCTTCCTGCAGTCCAGAAGCTTATATGTCAACTACATTGTTGTAAAGCTTCTCTCTGAGCCTTAGTGGTGTCGGACTGAGTCCCCTTGTACTAAAAGCCCCTTGTGCTGTCACTCTGCTTTCCAGCATTTCCAGAATTCTGTTGCATAATACCATGATGACATCAATAATTTTTCATTGTCTCCCTTCTTAAAACATATTCTTAGGCAGGAAAAGTTGAAAAATAAGAAAGTGAGAAACAAAGCAAAAGATGTATTCAAAATATATCAATCAAAAACAATCCTGCTAGCATTATACATTACAAAATATTTCTTTTAAAATAACTACTTACTATACTTTTCAATGTGAGTAGTTTTATATTATGTCATCTGTATATCTATCTTCTTGTTATGAAGTATATTCAATTAAACTACAACTAAGGGTATGATTGAAATGTAGAACACAAACTATTACTGTCTAGAGATGATTTATAAATGCCATATTTGATATTTTATAAATTCAAGAAATAGTAAAAATAGTATTATATAATCAGTGCTTGCATAAATTCCAAAATATGGGCAAAATAGAATTGAGAAAGTCACCAGCAATCCTGGAGCAACTGCTATCAACATTGTGATTCTGTCCAAAAAAGTGAGTCTTCTTTGAATTTCATATACATTTACATAGTTTTTAAACAAAAGTTACTGGGTGGTGGTGATGCATGTCTTTAATCCTGTGAGTTTGAGGCCAGCCTCGTCTAGAGAGTAAGTTCCAGCATAGTTAGGGTTACATAGAGAAACCCTGTCTCAAAAAAGCAAAAAATAAATAAACAAAAGTTGATCATACTTTATAAATGTCATAAGTTAATTTTTTATCATCTATTCCCTTGCATGTGAATAAATATATTTCAGATGCCTAAAATTCTAGCACTCATGAGGTAGAGACAGGAGTACTGTGATTCTGAGGCCAAATAGAGAATTACTCCAGCCCACCCTGAGCTATAGAAAGTACCTGATCTCAAAAGCCAGTCAGTCCCTTGTCTTCAGTTTGGATCTGGCCTGCTCTCCACTTAGTTATCACAGCACTATGACTGCTTAGAAGCTATTTAGGGCTGGCTTCTGAGTTTTGACATGATTCACATAAGAATAGAAGATGAGGGATCTCAGAAACTTAATAGTATGCATTTTGTTCAAGATGAGAATGAAGAGCCTGAGTTGGGATATATATACATGTATGCCAATACACACACATATATATGTATATATGTATGTATTTCAAGTAGATCAATTTCAACAGCTGCATATTTCTTGATGTGTCATATTATAACTTAATGATTTAACTATAAACTTAAATTGTTTAAAATATAAAATATTTATTAATTATTAAGAATTCTGAAAGAATTGTGTACATTCTCTACATATGTTTGTCTCTTGTCTTTATTCTTTGAAATTTCAGTAGGTTTTTAAGTTGATGTAGTACACAAACAGAATACGCTTATTGCACGTTTATGTATTAAAAGTGTTGTTGCTCACTATTTACTGAAAACTGAAAGATACTTATCAAGGGTTGTAAGAAAAAGTGACATATTAGCTATCCATTAAAAGGCAAGATATATATTTATATCTATAAATATAATGAAGGTGTGAGATAATGTAAGAGGATTTTTCTAGACAATTTTTAATGAGTCCTTAAAAAAACACAGATCAGCAGAATCAAGAACCTCATTTGGATCTGACTGCTTTTTAGTTATCACACTTTGGTTGCTTATAAGTTATTTAGGGACGGCTAGTTCCTGGGTTTGGGCGTATGACTCACACAAGAAGGAAAGAAAAAGGAGCCCAAAAATTTGATAGAAGGCAGTTCTGATGGAAGCAAATACTAACCATTTTGTTCAAGATGAGTATAAAGAGTAGAGATGGGGACCATCAAAACTAGAAATGCAGACACAGTGGTCAACAGTGTCCTATCTTAACAGTTTGCCAGAAGAGCCACTGAAAGATAGAGCACTTAGTAACCCAAGGGACCAGAACTCATGTTCCAGTCTTCTGTGCTGGAGGTGTGGTGTGAATCTATAATGTATGAGCCATGAACTAAGTGTACCCAGGGAGGACAAGTCTGTCAACAAGGTTTGGGTAGGGCAGAGAGGCATTGAAGGTCTGACCATAAAGAAGGGATGATGGCACCTGGTAGGTAAGACTGAGCCACTGTTATGGAATCTAGGAATGGGTGGTTGTCAAAAGCCAAAGAAGATGAGTGGTAGAGAAGAGCAACTTCTGGTAACCATCGTAAAAAAAGATTGCGTGTTTGTGTTATGTGTATGCGTGTGTGTGTGTGTGTGTGTGTGTGTGTGTGTGTGTTCACATGACTGCAGTACCTACAGAAGCAGAAAGAGAACGCCAGATCCCCTGGATCTGGAGTTTCAGGTGGTTGTGAGCTCCCCAGTATAGGTGGAAGGAACAGAACTCCACCCTGTGTAAGAACAGCAGCCACTCACTGCTGCTGAGATATTTCTCCAACCCCCTAATAACACTCTTGAAGTGAGGAAAAAAAAATTGCCTGGAAGAGGGAACAAACTGATCTCTGGTTGGCAGGAAGATGGACCAGCTTATTTAAAGATATTAAGCCTGGGGTGTGGAGCTCTTCAAACATGACAAATGGGGGGGGGGTTAGTGATTACAGTTGGATCTATGATAGTAAGACTGACTTGATAGGAAACACCAGAGTCAGCTTATACTGGAGTGCCAAGATCTGAACTGAATCCAGAGAAAAGACAGAGTCAGCTATTATGGTCCAGTGGATTCTAGAAAGTGGGGAAAGAGGTGTTCCAGTGAGAGATAACAATGCCGACCTTGAGCCGTGAGGCACTGCTGTTAGTGGTGTGACTAGGGATAACACTATTTCTCTGCATCAATACCCTGCACCAGGTAATGGATCTGCCCTCTTAGATCATAGCACATGGCTGTCCTTTCCATGTGATGCTATTCTCATCCAGCTAGTGCTCAGGGAGGATATAATTTTACCCTCATTCAGGCATAGCAGATGTTATGTTAGAAGATTAGACAAAGGTAGTAGGTATGGATAAGAAGTAACACATCTTCTCCCCACAGAGGTAGAATACAACCAACTCCCCTCTCTTATGCATATAGTGACTTCCTTTCAAAGAGTAAAGTGTAGAAAAAAAGAATTGTGGAGACTTGTGACCAACACTGCCCCAGCCAAGACCAAGGAAACACGGACAATAGGTCATGCCAATATATGAACCTTGGATATGATGTAACAAGAGTGTCACTTCCCTGTGTGATCTTATGACCACCTCCAAAGCAGACTATGATTTAAATATGAAACAATCCTCTAAAAGCTCTTGTGGTTAATGCTTGGTCACCAGCTGGTGGGATTATTTTGGAAGATGGTGGAAACCTAGAAGGTAAAGGCCACATTGGAGGAGGCTGAGAGTATGCTTTTGAATGTGTTTTGTCCTTGGCACTTTCCTGTGCCTTTGCCAGGTTGAGTTAACCTCCCTCAGACTACTGCTATAGTAGCTCTGATGGCTTAAAGTAGGGAACCATTTCTCAAAGCTGCACACCCAGGAGGAGTGCTATGTCTCAGGGGAACAGCCTCCTTCGTCCATGCATGGTTCCCTTACCATTGTGTTCTACTTCATTAGCATCCCAAAGCAATGGAACCAGCCCAAGATCCCCTTTCTCTTTTTAAATCATTTGGGTATTTGTCAGAGCAATGAAAAAGTGACTAACAAAGAAAATTGGTACCAGAAGTGGGGTTGTTGCTGTGGCCATCCCTGATGATGGTGTGTGGAACTGGTTTCCAAGAATTGGAAATCTTAGAGATACAGGCTAAAGATGACCTAGGGTGCTCTAAAGGGCCCAGAAGATTAGGAATGTGGACTGGGAAGACTGCATTTATGAGTTTGTAGATGGGGATGAGATTAGGAATGTGGATTGGGAAGACTGTGTTTATGAGGTTTTAGATGGGGATGAGATTAGGAATGTGGACTGGGAAGACTGTGTTTATGAGGTTGTAGATGGAGATGAGATGTGGACTGGGAAGACTGTGTTTATGAGATTGCAGATGGAATGATGACTCAACTGGGAAATAGATGGGGCATCCATGTCAGTCACATCATAGCACAGGACCATCTGCAATTTGTTCATATCCCAGGACTTTGTGGGAGGCTGAGTTTAAAGATAATGGAAGAAATACCAGGGCATGCCAGTATCTCAGTCACTGTATGGGTAATGCTAGCTACTTCTAGCCAGATTTTGAGTGAGAATCAGGAGCAAAAAACTGAGCATAAAAGTTTCAAAACTCATAGTTTGGTAAGAAAAAAAAGCTTGTATGAAGTTGGGGTTTATATTTATAAGAAAATGTGTTAAAGTGATTTAACAGCATCAAAACGAAGAAAAGAATGATTCACAGTATGGAAAGGTACCTCAGGAATCAATGAGAACCACCCATCATAGGGTTCAGGATATAAAAGGCAAACTCTGTGAAACTTTGCTTCTAGGCTGTATATTACCCTCCAGCCTTCCTGCTACTCTCTGCTTCCTGGCTCCTTCCTCCATAAAGCCTGACTATCGTACTATCGTGATGCTCTCTGCCTCACTGTAGGCAGAAACAACACAGCCAAGCAACTGTAGATTGAAATTGCTAAAATTGTTGAGTGGAAAATCTTTGTCTTTTCAATTGTTTCCCTCAGCTACTTGTCACAAAACTGACTCTATAGCTCCAATCACATTTTTAAAAAATCAGCTAGATTCTAGTAGAGGGTCATTGAACAAAAGGCCTGTTTTGAACCAGCTCTGTTCAAACATATCATGCTCAGTAAAATCAAGGAACTGTTATAGCCAGGGGTCTAGGAAAACACAGTACTTAGGTGTAAGGTGACATTCTGGACAAGTGATGGGACATAAGGCAGAGCTCAGGAAATACAAATAAAAATGATCACTGATTAACGACGCATGCCAAAGTTGTGGGGTATGAACCAAACCATTGGGTGATGCTGAGGAAAGGGACAATGGTAGAGAAGTGTGAAAATTGTTTACTATTTTTGCATTTTTTTTTTGGTTTTTTGAGACAGGTTTTCTCTGTGTAGCTTTGCGCCTTTCCTGGATCTCGCTCTGTAGACCAGGCTGGCATCGAACTCACAGAGATCCACCTGCCTCTGCCTCCCAAGTGCTGGGATTAAAGGTGTGCACCACCACCGCCCGGCATATTTTTGCATTTTTATATAACTCTATAGATATTTTCTTTCTTTTTTTTGTTTTTTGAGACAATGTTTCTCTGTGTAGCTCTGGGTGTCCTGGAACTCACTCTGTAGACCAGGCTGGCTTGAACTCAGAAATCCATCTGCCTCTGCTTCCCTAATTCTGGGAATAAAGGTGCATGCCACCACATTCCAGCTCCAGAACTACTTTCAAGTAAAAAGTTGTTAAAAAGTAAGTGACTAGGTTAAAAAAAGCCACACTAAAATACCATTGTTAGGAACAGGAGAAAAGGAAGAGAGGAAGACAGGATGTAGAGAGCGAGCTCTGGGTGGAGGGGCAATCCTAGTCCTGGTCCAGCAAGGCTGGTGGCAGGAAGGACACCCAAACAGCGGCTGTTTGGAAGCAGCAGCATTGGTGACAAAGATTTTCTGAAATTACTTCCAAGGTTTGAAGAGAACTTTATTGAGGGAGAGTGTCAGGTTTTTGCCAACCCGTCCTAGAGGTTACTAGAAACCATGTTAGGAGGACAAACACCAGGAAGGGAAGAATGTCAGGACTCTAACAATTCTCTACTGAGTCCATCACAGTGCTTTTCTCTTTCCTCTAAACTTCACCAAACACCCCCAGTTGAACAACAGGTTTTGGGACTGGGTACCAAAGGATGTAGAGTGCCCACGATGGACTTTATCAAAAACTTAGAGCTGTGCCTTGCCAGTAGCTTTCTTTCTCGTGTATAGATCAGAAACTTGGATTTTTATAATTCTCTTCTCCCTTCTGTCCTATGTGGTGTGGCCGAGTCCAGGCACCGGGTAAAAGTGAGGTAGTAGAGCTGGTAGGATCTCACATGCACACCTGTGGCAGCAAGGAAGGCTTTGGACTTGAGCTACGGTCTGGGTATGGCCCCCAAACGCTTGCCGACACCCCCACAACAGCAGTACTAGGAAGGAGTAGTAACTTTAGGAAGTGGTGTCTGGTGGAAAGTTATCAGAATATGCTTTTAAAGGGATCGTGAGATCTTAGCCCCATCCTGACTCTCTCCCTTCCTGACTTGTACGTTGGGCTACTTCCTCTACCATTCATACCTGGTACCTTCATCAGAGGCTCAAAAGGGCCACATGGACTTGGATGTAACCTCCAGAACCATGCACTAAATAGATGTTTTTCTCCCTGTAAGTCATTTGCCTTATATAGTTTGCGATAACAGCAGGAAGCTAACTAATTTTGCTCTCTATCCTTGGAGATGATCTCATGCAATCTCAATGCCTTGAACACCACCTAGATATTGGCTACAGCTCTAGCTCTGGCCTTTCTATTAAGGTTGGAAGTATGGTCCTGGTGCCTGCTGTTCATCCTCACTGGGCCACTTTACTTCAGACCCTTCCCCCACTCTCTTCTTGGTGGTTTTTTAGTGGCGCTCTTACCTTGCAAGGAAAAGTCATGAAACAGGACAGAATCCACTAACAAGAGTTTTATTAAGACAAGGAGAAAGGGATAGATGTGATCAGGCCTGCAGAAGGACATGTGTGAGAGAGGGGGGGAACATGGGGCCTCTCTTTTAAGGGCCAACGTGCACACAGGCCCACGTGGCTACTCCATGCATGCACATAGATCATGTGGTCACATTGCATGTGAGTGACCACGCAACCACGAGGCATGGGTTACATAGGACGTATGACCCAGAAATGACTAAGTGTTCTGCTGGGCATGCACAACCATGGGGGGTGTGGTTGGAATTCCTATCACTTCTGTTTGGTTTAGTGGTATTCATATTCATTTGCATTTAATTCCACAGGACAAAGTCATTTTTTCTTTCACTTTTTCTCAGAATTAGGTGTGTTTTTTCTTTTTGTTAGTCTGATCATTTACTCATTCAACAACTGCTCCTCCAGTGACTTATATATGGATTCTTTCATTGGCAAATTTATTCTTTACGGAATTGCTTCACAAGTTCACGACTGAACCACTCATGATTGCTCTTCTGCGGTTGCTGCAGGAAAGTGGGGATCCTTTTTCTCTTACAATGTATTCTCTTGTGATGGGCTAGAATCCTCCCAGTTTATTAAGATGCAATTCACAAAGAAATCATATGTAACTGTGCAATATGCGTGATGCTTTGATGTGTACATACATTATGAGATCATTGTAGAGAGATTATTGACATAGCTATCATCTTACACTCCTTTTAAGACTTAAGATCTTTTCTGTTAGCAGTTTTGGAGTCTAAATTGCTATTAACTATCAGAATTACCTTTTTAAAAATTATGTAACTATCACTTTGCTATTTAATCCTTTCAATAGCTTCATTTATAATTTAAGTACAGTGTGGTTATTACCACAATGCTTCCTTTTGAGATATTGTTGAGGAACAATTGAGCATAAGGTAAATTCCATGCTTGCTCTTGTGTGAAAAACTCTAGGTGAATGCAGGAACTGCAAATCTACAAATGCAGCACACATCTTGCCCAGCTCCCTTAGCTCACTGTGGGGAGTAATATCCCTCCATGGCAAGTGCCACAGACTTTCCACTAGGTTAAAGATGACCCTCCCATGCTCATTTCACAATAACTCACAGAGCATCTGTTTGACACTTTGATCTTCCTTAAGGTGAAGTGTCGTGTATATCACCATAAACGGTATGTAATTAAGTACAACTTAATCACTAAAAATGCATAAAATGAGACAGGGTTTCAGAGTGTGTTGCCTTTAAGCTTCATAGTTCTATACAACTCTGAAGTTTCTTTCTGAATTAAATGCATATGCTGTCTTATGGTTTTAATATGATGTGTTCCCCACTTGCTGAAATGGGGAACACTTGATCCTAGCTGGTGGTGCTGTTGGGGAGGTTGTGAAATATTTGGGGCATGAGGCCTAAATGAAGAAGCCTAGAACCCTTAAGGCTTACCCTACACCCCTATATCTGAAGGGACACTAGCCCACTCGAGCATGTGGCTCTGGCAGGCCTTTCCCTTCTCCCCCATTCCCTCTGCCTTGCTAAAAACCATCTCTTGATCTCCTCTGCCCCTGATGGGCCAATGAGAGGCAAGACATCTTTCTGGGTTGCGGGATAATGTTGGACATTTCTGACTGGGATCCAAATAGGCCTCGGTTGGTCCTTTCTGTGGAAAAAAACACGAGCAAAAAAAACCAAACAAACAAAAAAAAAACTCTTCCCATTGTGAGGAGAGGGTTGTGTCCCTTTTATATTTCATCCATAGGGTAATGCCATTGTTCTAAGATGGGGAGGAGTAGAGTTTTTGTAGATATAGAATATTTGGGGGATGGCCATTGTCATTGTCATTTGCATTGCTAGAGGTGTAGATGCTCATTTTTGTTTTTAAGTTGACCATTGTTGGTTTTTAAATTTTTTAAATTTAGAAACAAACCCAGTGGGGAAGAAGCAGGGACCAGCCAGATTGCCTGGAAGGAGCAGAAGCCAGTCAAGCTGCCCAGAAGAGGCTCCGAGCAGCTGAGTCATTAGAAAGAACAGTCTCCAACCTGCTGAGCTGCCTGCAGGCTGTGCAGTGTGCTCCAGGTTCCCAGCTTCTATGAGCTGTCACTCATGCTGGGGTGGGCTTTGGTGATGCAGCTGTCTTTGAGTCATTTCTGCTCCTGTAAGTAAACCCTCACCCACATTCCTGTAGGGAACCCCAATAAAACTCATAGGTTGACCAAGTTGGGCTTTGGTGGTATCTGTACTTTGGTCTGTAGTCAGGTCCCGATCGGATGAGTAGACATTTGCTCCCATCTCCCCAGGAACAGTGTCTCACAGCACACCTGCTTCTTCCTTCTGCTGCACTTTTTGGTTATTTCCTTTCTCTGTTTACTGAACATCATCTATAGAGTATTTCTTTGTCTCCATGAACATAAACAAGGCCAAGTGCACAGAAGCTACAGACAGGTATATTTTTGGGTGGAAGATAATGCTCTAGCATGAATGTGTAATAAAAACACATTTTTTTTTTTAAACTCTACGTTCACAGCAGAAAAAAATCAGTCATATATTCTTTTTTTGAAAACTTTCTTCAAGGGACTTAAAACATTTCAGAGGAAAAATGGACATTGGAGAAAATGAAATACCAAGAATTTCAAAGAATTCTAGAAATTGACTCAGAATTGATGTTAAATTGGGGGAAACACAAGTGTCACCACGGTCCACTGGCTACTGTGCAGAGCAAGGCTTACTGATGTTAAGTGGTAAATGGCATATTTGGAGTAGGTGAACTCTCCACATGTCCAGTAGATTAGGGGACTGTGGTGGTTTCTTCCCAGGTTACTGGATGTGTAACTCAGACAAAATTTACTGAAAGAAACCACTATGCTAGTTTCCTGCTCATGAGTGAATACATTATGGTTGGAGGGACCTAGTGGATGTTTTTGCAGTTTCCCCTCTCCATTATTAGGATGACAAATGATGTTCAGACTCCTCAAGGAACTGCAGAGGTGCTAAGTGGCTGCGGACCAGGCAGGACACAGAAAAACCTTCAGCTACAAACGACACCAAAACATGGGACCTAAAACCTGAAAAAAGCTTAAAAACAAAACAAAAAAAAAAAGATTCTAAAATGGAGCTAAAATCAGCTTTCAGGCCAGCCATGAGTTACAGTATGGCGGGTTTGCAGTGGCATGTGGATTTGAATATAGCATGGCGGATTTCCACCATGGTACACAGTGGCATCTCCAAGCTGCACAGTGCACTACATAATGACAGATTTAGCTTTTGCTAGTACAGGAAAAAAAAAAAAAAAAAAGGTTTCTGGGCTACACGCTGCTGGATGGAAGCATAGAACCACTGCTTCCCATAGTTGGTGGTGAGCCTGGTTCCCAGAGCTGGTGGTAAACATAGTTCTGCCATGTTGAGGAGCTGAGGTGGGTGGAGCCAGCAGCCAAAGCTGCCACTTCAGTCCTAGTCATGCTGCAGTTTAAAGCAATAGATTCACAATAAGTCAGATTCAGATGGAACAAGACTTTAAATGGTTTACTGTGTGTAAAAATGTACATAGGCTTGAAAAGGAGAAGAAAATAAATATAGACAGTTACACAAAGAAATAGTTTTAAAAATAAAGTCTTTAAAGATACAGTAAAGGTAGTATAAAAAATAAACCACATGGATATTACACAAAAAAATCTGGACTGTGTTGTCTTTGATATTTTTAACTGCAGAAAGACATTTGATTATAAAGTCTGCTAAATTAAGCCAATATATGTATTTTAAAAGTATCTTGACTTCAAAATTTGGATCTAAGGATATGTTGCTTTGGAAAGGAGGCTCTGCTTTTGTTTCCACAGGAAGCAAGAGGCTATGGATTTGTTTCAGGTTAAGATGGATCAGATTTGACCAGCCAAGACCCCCTGAAAGGTCTCCAATGACACCATGGCCCAGATCATCCAACATCCAAAAACAACTTCAAGGCAACTGGATCAGACAATACAGCCTCATAGACTATTTCAGTCAGGACCATAAGTCTTGATCTTCCCCATAAGATTGCCAACACCCTCATCTGGCAGGAAGTAGTATGAAAAACTATGCCCAAATTCTCAAAATATTGTTTATAAATGTTTATTTTATTTAAATCAGGTTAATTATAAATGCAATCTTTTTCTAAAAAATGGGGGGTAGTATAGATATGATAAGATGAAAGGGAAGATTATTTTAAATCTACATTTAAAGAGCAACAACTTGTTTAAAATGTTTTACAATGCTATGGATTTTAGTTTACTGATACAAATTTAAAGTTAATTTTGTTATACTGTATGTATATTTCTACTCTCATTTAAGGTATTACATTTGTGCAGCTCATTTGAAATTGTAGTGGATAATTAAGAAACACAGATTAATAATTAGTCTTCTATGATAGTCAAAGTTATAGTCATGTTGTGTTCTAGGTATACATAGATATAATTTAGTTAAGTAGGTAATCTTCAAACACTTCAAAGACCTACAGAATATGGCATTTAAAATGTTTTAAAAACTTACACTTTCTGGACAGTGAGACACATCTGCTCCTGACACCACTGATTTACTTCAAAGGGAAAGATGGGTGTTGAAGACACTCTATATGGAGTTTATCTTCTTCTTGGCAAAAATAGCCATTTGGGCAAGAAACTGTTCTTGCCTGGACTGCTTGACAAAATGTTATATCAACTGGACATACAGGACCCATAGAAAGGTGACCACTGAACTTTGCAAGGCAAGATGGTCCTTCAGGTTCCTGCTTCGCAGAGGAGGCTGCCAGATATTCTATAGGATACACAGAAAAAAATGACTGAGAGACTTGGCCTATGGGCTAAAGATGGATGCCCTAACATTACAGAAGAATTTTGGGTAACTGTCCAGGCAAGCAGCTGTCTTTGTCATTTCCAGAATTTTGGAAGTTGCTTACAATGCATTTCCTGTTTACTTAGGTAATATTATATTCTTCTGGGGTCTTTGATGTAGTTGAATTTATAATTTATGATAGTTATAATTTTCCTTGGTTATGATAGAAGATAAATTAGATATGAAACCTTAGATTCACAAATATAGGATATATAGAAATTTTTTTCTTTAATTTTACAAAATACAAATAGACTAGATATTGTAACTGTAATTCTTGCTTGATAACTGTTTTGTTATATGCAATTTTAATAGATTAAAGTTAAAACCTTTCTTTTGTTTAGACAGAAAAGGGGAAGTGATGGGGGAATGTCTTTCTGTATGCTGCGAATATATATTGCTCTGATTGGCTGATAAATAAAGCCATTTGGCCTATGGCAAGGCAGCTTAGAGGTAGGTGGGAAATTCAAAGAGATAGACAGGAAGAAGGTGGGGGGAGATGCCAGTGAGCTGCCCAAGGAGCAACATGTAATGGGACACAGATAAAGCCATGGAACATGTGGCAATATATAGATTAATAGTTATGGGCTAACTTAAGGTATAAGAGCTAGCTAGCAAAAAGCTTGAGCCATGGCCATGCAGTTATAATTAATATAAGCCTCTATGTGTTTACTTGGGGGATGTGAGTGGAAGAGATTTGTCCTGACCGCCAGCAGGCCAGGACACAGGAAAACTTCAGCTACACACACCTTTAATCCCAGTACTGGGAAGGCAGAGGCTGGCACATGTCTGAGTTTAGGCTAGCCTGGTTTACAGAGTGAGTTTCAGGACAGCTAAACTTAGGCAGTGAAAGATAGAAAGTTGGTGAAGATTTAATTGAATGAGAGGGCCATGTTCCATCCCTAGTAAGCAGCAGAACTTGGCAACTTTGGCCACATGGTTCTGGCTTTAGAGTTAAGGATAGAAGAAATGGGTTATGGAATTTGTCTCCATACCTAAAGAAAGCTTCTGAGGCCAGGATGTGTCAAGGGTGTCCCTGAATGGAGACCTAGTAGAGAGGTCATTGTGTGAAGTTGTGAAGTTGATTGCCTTGGGGAAACCAAGATGTTAGAGATGAGGGAATTGTGGGATACCTGCTGAGGAGAGCTGCTAACAGGGAATCGAATCAGCCCAAGAGAAAGAAATATGCTCCAATGGAATTGGAGATTTGAAGAGCATTGTTGTTTTTTGTTTTTCACTCGTTTGGTGAACCCACCACTCAGCTCCCAAATAAATCACACACAGAGGCTTATTCTTAATTATGAATGCCTGGCCTTAGCTTGGCTTGTTTCTTGCCAGCTGTCTTTAACTTTAAATTATCCCATCTACCTTTTACCTCTGGGCTTTTCCCATTCTCTTACTTCTGTAAATCTTAGTATTACTCCGTGACTTGCTGTGTAGCTGAGTGACTGGCCCCCGGGTGTCCTTCTCCTTCCCTAGCTGCTTCTTATTCTTCTCCCCAGATTTCTCCTTCTATATCTTCCCTCTGCCTACCAGCCTCGCCTATCCTTTTTCCTGCCTTGCTATTGGCCTCTCAGCTCTTTATTAGACCATCAGGTGTTCAAGACAGGCACAGTAGCACAGCTTCACAGAGTTAAACAAATGCAACATAAACAAAAGTAACACACCTTAACATAGTATTCCCCAATAAGCATTTTGACATCAGACATGGAGATGCAAAGTTTGGAGTTTGCCTAGCTGTTTTTGGTCTTCCTTTGGCCCAGTATTTCCTGACTATACTCCCTTCCCTACATTTTGGAATGGTAATGTATATTTCATGTTATGATATTTTGGAAGTATGTGACCTGCTTTTTGATTTTTATTTTTACTTGCCATGCATCTCAGAAGAGACTTTGGACTTTGAAACTTGAAGACTTTTATAGACTATGGGGACTTCTAAAGTTGGACTAAATAAATTTTTTGCAATATGATATGGCTATAAGCCTTTGGGGGCCAGGGAGTGGAATGTGGTAGATTGAAAGAAAGTGGCCCCTAAAGGGAGTGGCACTGTTAGGAGGTGTGGCCTTGTTGGAGGAAGTGTGTCACGTGGGGGTGGGCTTTGAGGTCTCTTTTGCTCAAGCTTCCCTCAGTGTGACAGTCGACTTCTTGTTGCCTGCAAGATGTAGCACTCTCAGCTCCAGTACTACAAAATGTCTGCATGCTGCCATGCTCCTCATCATGATGATATGGACTGAACCTCTGAAACTGCAAGCCAGACACCACAATTAAATATTTTCTTTATAAGAATTGCCATGGCCATGGTGTCTCTTCACAGCAATAGAAACCCTAACTAAAATAATGGAGCAATTATCTAAAGATATTTGAGAAATGTGTGGGAAATAGGAACATGGAACCATAGCAAGTACCAACAGTAGAGTTATAGAGCAGATGTGATATCTAGACCTCAGTATAGGTCTAGAACCACTGGACATCAAATGACAAGGTGACCTAAGGCTCCCATATTAAGTTAAATGTTTCTATGGAGCCATAAGCTTAGGTATACACCATAGCAGCCATATGTTTAGGAACAAACCATAGCGACTTGTTTTCAAATAGAAATAAAAGGGAAGGAACTGGGCTTGTACTCTTCCCAGAGGTTCAGGAAAGCTTCTGGTACATACACCTCAGCAGACTGCAACACTGTCTCCTGACATTGCTTTTGCTTCAGCCTATGCCTGTGGTTTCACAGACAGTTTCTTGTGCATTTATGACTGTTAAATAGCATACAGTGGCAGCTTCAGTCAATAACAGAGGATAGGAGAGAGAGATGGTTTGATAGCACTGGTGTGGGTGTCAGGGGGAAGAATGGGGTATTATTGACATATACACTTATACAGAGGAAGACTCCCACTCTCCTGAGCTGTCAGGAAGGTGTTCACAGGGGAGTCTCCCAGGGAACAAAGAGAAGGCCTAACTTCATAACATTTTCAAGGGGTGGTGTTAGGATAGCCATAAGGTACAAGCTTCAAGGGTTTTAGAAGATTGACTATAACAGTCAAGGGCTGCAGGAGCATGGAGAAAGTTTGTCCATCTTCGGTCATTCTTGCTGTTTACTGAAGAATTTGAACACTGAGACATGCCTGTGTCTCTTTTGCCTTAAATTTGCTTTTTTTCTGTCTAGACCTCCCTCTTCATTCTTTACAGCAGAGGTCCTGATTCTAGCTATGACCTCCGAGTTTAGAGTGACAGGCCCATAATTTAACAGGGACTGGATAAACAAATTGAGGCCGAGTTTAAAGATGGCTGTGTGATTTACTGACACTGACGGGAGTGTCTGCAGCATGAAAGTGCAGCCAGTGTTTTGAAGTACTAATGTGAGAGAAAATTCTTTAAGTAGGCGGAACTTATTGCATTTGGGTGTGTGCTCTGTTTGGACAGCATTAAAGCTCTGGAGTACCTTGTGAGCGGTTTCTAATGGTTTAGCAGACTGAATGATTGATGACAAGGAGACACAGGGAAGAGGTTTGTTTTCTAGTCTTCAAGAATAGAAAATTGGAAATATTTGTGCCTTGTGAATTCCATCTGGTAAATGACTTCAGCTGTAGAGAAGGCTTTTAGTAATTGACCAAAAGATATCTCCTGTGGGGGTCTGCCAGCCTCCATCCTATGCCATCCTCCAGGATTGGTACAATAAGCTTGTGCAAAGTAACCATGGGGGCATGGATGGAGGGTTGGATTTCACTTCCCAAGTGAGTTAGGACCTGTCAACATAATAAACTCATTAATTTTCATAAGCCTCTCTAAATATAAGTTCTATAGCAGTATTGGAGTAATTCTTAAAGACTCTTCAAATGTTGGAAGGCATTGATGCTGATGGAGGTTGCAGACTCTCATAGCCTGGCAGCTTTTTTCCAAAAGCCTGGCAACATGGAAACTCTCTCCCTCCCTAACAAAACTTCCTGCCTCTACCTGTCCTTATCTGGGGGAATATCTCTGGGCCTGGAAGACTGATCTTATCTGAAAGCTATCTCTAAACCAGATGTCTGATTTATCTTTAGCTTGACCCTTGGCAGAGATTCCTGCTAGAAGACCTGCTGTAGGAGGTGTGCTATAGGACCCTACTGCCACATGCTGAGCCTTGTGATAGGACCATCCATCCCACTTGATTCAAATTAGGGTTTGCCCCCAGCCTCCCCAATCCTATATATTCCTTATACTCTGGAATAAAGTTGAGCTGATTCACTGAAGTCTGTCTCCTGGAGGGCTGTCTCCATTATACCCACAGCTGTCCTAACCCCATTCCCTGCTTCTGTTCCCTCCACCGTTGTGGACCAATGCAGCCAACCATCCTGGGGAAGAAGCAGAGTCACACTCAAGGAGGATTTACTCCATACTTACATCACAAACAGATATTCTGAATAATCTCTGCTCTCCTGGAAGTTGAGGGTATGAACCCAGCAATTGGGAGAAATACGTGGGAATTGTTCCTTTTTAAAGCCTATTTTCAGATTTCCTTATTGTTTCCTTTCTTTCAACTTTGAGATTTGCAGGTTTGGTGGACTAGGTTCTCAAGAAGATCACAGCAAGGGTCTCATTAAACTAAAAAATGACACCACTATTTTGAATAATGCCATTGAACCAAATAGTCATGCCATGTTGTCTATGTAATTCAATAAGTACAGAGCAAGGCACAACTCATAGGCTTCAGACCCCGACACACACAACAGAGAGTTTACAGATAGGTCACAAACTACAGACAGATGGAAGACACATGGGAAAAGGTGGAGAATTCAAACTTGAGCTTGTTTTCAGTCAAATTAATCCAAGAGGAAGTTGCTTTATTTTCATTCTTT
Source organism: Peromyscus aztecus (assembly GCA_902168405.1). Lineage (NCBI taxonomy): Eukaryota > Metazoa > Chordata > Mammalia > Rodentia > Cricetidae > Peromyscus > Peromyscus aztecus. The sequence continues at coordinate 20,818 of CABHPQ010162796.1, read as the reverse complement.
AATGAAATATCTATACACCCTTCTCAGAAAAAAAAATTAATTGATACAGCTGACCTGAATTTTTTTTTATTCCAAGGGGGATCATTAAAAATGAACCAAATTATACTTGGGCCCCCAGTGACTTAGATCAAGCATGAAACACACTAAATCTCCTGTAGATTGGACTTTCATTTTGTGTTTGGAACAAATCAAACAAAACTCAGCTGCCCCTGAGAAGTCAAGCTAACTGAATACTGTTGCTTTAAACTCAGGAACAGCTTCTTGTGCTTGTTTCATCTCAACCAGCATTGTTAAAATAAGAAAACAAAAATAAATTGATGATAAACACAGAGATGCAGTGTACATGAGGAATAAGAGGAACCTGGAACAATCTTTGTACACTGTGAATGTATATTACTCTCATTGGTTAATGAAGAGCTGACTGTCCTATAGTTGGGCAGGAAGAGATTGGGTGGGACAGCCAGACTAGGAGGTTGTTGGGAAGAAGACAGGCAGAGTGTGAGGAGTCTTGAGCCAGACATGGAAGAAGCAACATGGGAAGTTCATAGATGAGGTAAAAGAACCTCCAGGCAACACATACATTAACACATAGAAATGAATTAATTTAAGTTGTAAGAGCTGACTGGATACAAGCCTAAGTTATTGGCTGAGCATTTATAGCTAATAATAAGTCTCTGTGTGGTTATTTGAGGAGTGACTGGTGGGACAGAGAAGTCCACCTATACTCAGGCTTCTCCTCCATTCTAACTCACAGGCATGACTTAAGAACATTGTGAAAATTCCCCAAGGTGAGCTGGGTGGTGGTGGCACACACTTTTAATCCTAGCACTCAGGAGGCAGAGGCAGATGGATCTCTTTGAGTTTGAGGCCATCCTGATCTACAAAGAGAGTTTCAGGACAACCAGAGCTGTCACAGAGAGAAATCCTGTTTTGAAAAACAAAACAAAAGCAAAAACAAACAAACAAGAAAGGAAGGAAGGGAGGAAGGAAGGAAAGAAGGAAGGAAGGAAAGAAGGAAGGAAGGAAGGAAGGAAGGAAGGAAGGAAGGAAGGAAGGAAGGAAGGAAGGAAGGAAGGAAGGAAAAGAAAGAAAGAGAGGAAGGAAGGAAAAGAAAGAAAGAAAGAGAGGAAGGAAGGAAAAGAAAGAGAGGAAGAAAGAAAGAAAGAGAGAGAGAAAGAAAAGAAAGAAAGAAAGAGAGAGAGAAAGAAAAGAAAGAAAGAAAGAGA
>CABHPQ010162796.1:0-19492 GCA_902168405.1 Peromyscus aztecus | reverse complement strand
AAGGAATACCCCTAAGGTGCCGACATAAACTTTTCATCCAGAGTTCACCATGAAGTGGCTCAGAGGCCTCCTCTTTAAGGGGATGGGGCTGACAGTCTTCAAGGTATTAGCTGTACAAAGTTAGAATCCCCAGTCCCTGCTTGGAGACTTCCTGAACTCTATGGTAGTCTAACATTTAGCTTTTTGAAGAAACTCTGTTTTTTTGTTTGTTTGTTTTTTGTTTGTTTGTTTTAGTTTTAGTTTTTGTTTTCATTGTGGCTGCATCATTGTATTTCCAAGCATTTCAATTTCCCATGAAGGGACACTAGCCCACTCAAACATGTGGCTCTGGCAGGCCTTGCACTTCTCTCCCATTCCCTCTGCCTTGCTAAAAAACATTAAATTACATTCCTAAAGCTAGCCACCAAGGTCTATTCCCTTATTTGGCCACTTCTTCCTCCTGAGGCTGATTGCCAAAGTCCAGCAATCAGAAGGCCCCTCTGGTTCACCTAATTAACATGCCCAAATGTCCCTTCCCCCTTTCCCTTGTCCCACCCCCTTCTCCTTTGTACCCCATCTCCTTTAAATATACACCCTAGCCCATTCTAAACCACACCCCCCTTTGTCTCTTAAAAATTACACCTGCAAGGTCATTTGCTGCTGTTTTCTAAGCCAGAAAGCAGCCACTTTAACTTTTCTTCCCACTTAATAAAGAATCTCTCTGTGAAAACAGATATTTGGATGTGGTTTACGTCTAATCCAGGGTCTGGGAGGAAGCCTCCACTCTGCAAGGCTCCCATTCACTCCATACTACACCTCATAAAACTTCCTTCCTTCTCCCTCCCTCCCTTCCATCCTTCCCTTTCTCCTTCTTCCATTTTTCCTTCCTCCCTTCTTCCCCTTGCTCCCTTCTACCATTTCTCCTTCCCCCCCTTCTCCCTTCCTTTCCTCTTCCCTTTCTTTTTTCTTCTTTCCTCCATCCATCTCTCCCTTCCTTCCTCCCTTCCTTATATTGGCCATCCTAATGAACGTAAAGTGATACACACATGGTTTTAATTTCTATTTCACTGTCTAGTGGCCTGGAGCATGTTTCAGAAGCTTATTGGCCATTCTATCTTATTTGGAGAAATGCTAATTTTCAAGTCTTTTAAACATTTTGTTGTTTAGAGTCAGGGCTTTGCTTTCAGCTTGAGTGGCCCTTGAACTCACCATCCTCCTGTCTTGGACTCCCAAAGGTTGGCGTTAACAGGCATGTGTCACCATACTTGGCTCCTATTTGCACCTTTTTGAGTAAGAGGATTTTGTTGTTGTAATGCTTTTGTGTGTGTGTTGAATTGTAGGAACTCTTTATATGCTTTGGATATTATTTTCTCATCAGAGATATGATTTGCAGTTATCTTTTCACTGTTGGTAGGGTTTTCTGATACACAAAAATGCTTAATATTGATGAACCTTCAGTTTGTCTAGCTGCTATGGTTGGAATAGGTTTCAGTGTGGCTCCCAAGAGTTTAAGTGCTGGGTGCTTTGTCCCTAGTATGCTTGTGTGGGAGGAGGGGGTGTGAGGCAGAGCCCAGTAAGGTAATTGATCAGTAGGAGCGCTTCTTACTGGCCAAGAAGTTTGCCTCCTCTGGGTAAACTACTGTAGAAGACAAGCTGAGCCCTCACTGGCTTCCCTCCTTGCTGGGCATTCTCTTTCCTGTGGGGTTGTTGCCGTCACTGAGCCCTCGTTATGCCAGAATCCATGAAGATGCCCAGTCTTGGCTTTCACCCTCCAAAACGATAGACTTAGAAGAATCCTCTCCTCTCTTTTTAAATAAAAGACCTTGCGTCTGGCATTTTGTTGCAGCAACACAAACTGGTAAAGGCACTAGATTTCCTTACTTGCACTTTGGATGTCTGCGGCTGGGTTTGAAGATAGGTTGGCTATTTCTCAAGCTCATCATCATGCAGGCCCTACCTTCAGTTGTAGAAGTAGGTTTGGAAATTATTCTGGTAGAAGCTACACCTCAGTCCCTGGCACCCATATACTAGAAGAGTTTGCAATATTCTGGTGGAAGCCCCACCTCTCTCTCTCCAGACCCTGCCCCTCAGAAAGCCCCACCAAACACGGCTCCTCCCCTAGAGATGCTCAAGACCACTCCCACAGGGTATTTAAACTGCACCCCAGAAAAGAGACACATGGTTTTTCAGTCTCTCTTCCTCTCTCTTCTCTGGGGGCCCAGAGAATCACCTGGGAGCACTTTATCCATTAAACCGAGCCTTTTCTAATTTGGTCTAAATGATTTGGTCTAATTTGGATTGCTGTGTCGGCGGAGAGGCTTATCGGGGTGCAGGAACTTTTCAGAAATACTGACTTTTTTTTTGGTTTATAAAATACTGTGGTAAACTTTGTTAATATACTTAGGGGAAGAGGAATGGCTCTAGCTGCTCAGCTGGCTCCTTTTAACCTCCTTCTCAGTACAAAGAGTCTTCTCTGTTGTAAGTTAATTTGAGTGTCTACTCTGCCAGACTCCACCAGGTACTCTGACCTATCTCCATCAGTTCTTCCAGTTTTTGAAGCCAAATGGCAGTGCTAACAGCTGCTTATAGGTGACATCTCAAAAACCTGCTTGTTCCCTGTGGGGATTAACCAGTCTTGAGCTAGATGGTAACTGTGAACACAGCAGCAGCAAGCACACTCCCCTATCTCTAGCTTGTGGCTTCATCCTTACTGTTCTTCCCCAGTCACAGTGGGGCTAGAGTGATCATGTCTTCATTGTAGAAGGATGCAGGGAAAAAGGAAAGTATATGCCTTTTATTTAAAGGGCTTCTCAGGTCTACCTCTGACTTTTGCTTCTGTGCCTTGGGCTACCTCATGAAGGGTATCTGAGACATATAGCCAAGTTCACTGCTGCTGCTACAGACATTTTCGGGTGCTTGGAACTTTCAATCATTTCTCTTAAATTGATGATGTCAGTTTTTGTATGAGAAGATTTTTATTCAGTTGTTTTTTTTTTAATCTTCAATAAAGGAAGTAATTTTCCCCAACATCCTTGCTAAGTCTCAATAAGATGTATGTCTGTAATATGAGCACAGACTGTTTTAAGATACCTCATCCTTAAAATATACCAAGTTGTGTTCTAAGAAAAAGGAGAGTAGGGCCTTGGATGGTAGCTCAGTGGGGGAGCACCTCCTAGTATATGTAAGACTCTGACTTCAGTGCCTAGCGCTGCCCATGCGTGTGCACACACACAAGGAGAACAGACATTTGGAAGATAATAATCTTCCTCCTGCTTTTTGAATAGAGTCTATCATTTCAAGTATCATGAGTGTTTTGATTAGACTTTGTCCATTTACATTGCGAAGGATGTCTGCCTTTCTCTTTATCATCAAATTGTCTCTTTCCATAATCAGTGTTTATAATGTCATGCACGGTGCACATTGTTTTCATATCAATGTTCTTGCTTTTCCAAATGGAAATGAATTGGTCTTTCTTTCTACTTAGCTATCTCTGAGTCAGTTCTGAAGTCTGTGGGGGCCTCAGCCGGATGCAGATGACGGGGTCCTCACAGCACTGGAGCGATGTACTAAAGAGTTAGGTCAGCGAGAAAGCACTCTAGCTCACTTGAAAATGAATAATGGATTTCAAAACCGGGAGTGCCTATTGTTTTCATGAATATTTTGGGAGAGATGTATTCTTTATTTGTTCAAGCTTTGCAGATATTTGAATAATGGCTTTTTAAAACTCTCATTTCCACTCCCCCATGACTCTCCTCAGTGCATACATGAGGCTTACGTAACTAGGACAAGGTCATTCTAATTAGGAAGGTTCTGATCCTGAGCAGGAATCACTTAGGGAAGACTTGATCTCAGTGTCATACACATCTCTTTGTAGTGAACCCTGTGACTTTCCCTTCAGGTCTTGAAGAAATACATTGCTGTTGGACTCCTAGTGAAAGTTCTTGAGAATGATTTCTGTGTTGCATCCTCAGCTCTGGTTTAATTGTCTGACCTGAAATTCTGTCTTTGTTGTCTTGGACGTGTTGCGTCCTCTTCCAGCTTTCTTACTTCATTGATCTCTTAGCTTTGTTTTTGGCAAGGTGGTCTTGGACCTGATTTTTGTGTGAATTGTATCACTTACTTCACTGTATGTTTAAATACTATGCATTCATATTGAGAGTTTCTTTCTCTGAACCATTTCTAGGCTGGAGTACTAAGTGAATCTGACATTTAACTCTTGCTCTTAAGTCTGTTTATAAGATGCATGAGCTATTGTTTTCTTTTCATTTTTAAATTTTAATGGGTCTCCTCACCATATAACAATGAAAACACTAGATGAAGGGGACTCCAGCACAGTGGGGGCTCCCTTCCAGACCCTGGATTAGGCACAAACCACACCCAAACACTTGTTTTCACAGAGAGATCCTTTATTAAGTGGGAAAGACAAGTTAAAGTGGCTGCTTTCTGAATCAGGGAGAAAATCAGCAGCAAATGACCTTGCAGGTGTAATTTTTAAGAGAAGAAGGGAAGGTCTGTGTTAGAATGGGCTAGGATATGGTGGTAAAAGAGAAAGGTGATGAGGGAGAAGTAGAAGAGGACAGGGAAAAGGGGGCAAGGATATTTGTCCCAGAGGGACAAAGGACTGCCTCTGGATAGAGAGGGACACACTTGGCACATAAGGAAATGGCAGTTTATAATGGTAAAGGGGAAATCCCATGTTAGGATGAGCTGTTTAATTTTAATTGGGCATGTTAATTAGGAGAGCCAAAGGGGGCTTCTGATTGTTGGACTTTAACAGTCCACCTCAGTAGGAAGAAGTGGCCAAATAAGGGAATAGGCCTTGGTGGCTAGCTTTAGGAATGTAATCTAACAGTTTTTTAGCAAGGCAGAGGGAATGGGGAAGAAGGGCAAGGCCTGCCAGAGCCACTTGTTCAACTAGGCTAGTCTCCCTTCACTAAACACACAGAAGCAAGGAAGAAAACTAAAAGCTTCAAAGGTGAAAAGCCAAGTAACATATAAAGGAGGCATGTTAGAATTACACCTGACTTCTCAATGGAGACTCTGAAAGCCAGAAGAATCTGGATAGATGTCCTACAGACTCTAAGAGACTAGAGATGCCAGCCCAGACTACTGTACCCAGCAAAACTTTCAATAACAATAGATGGAGAAAACAAGATATTCCATGATAAAGTCAAATTTAAACAATAACAATATCTACACACAAATCCAGCCCTACAGAAGGTACTAGAATGAAAACTCTAATGCAAGGAGGTTAAATACACCCACAAAATACAGGCAATAAATAATCTCATACCAGAAAAACCCTAAGAGAAACACACACACACACAAACACACACACACACCACCACCACCACCACCACGACTACCACCACCACCACCACCAACAACAACAACAACAGCAACAGCTACAACAAAATAACAAGATTAAACAATCATTGGTCATTAATATCTCGCAATATCAATGGACTCAATACCCCAATAAAAAGACAATGACTAAGAGAATGGGTGTGAAAACAAGATCCATCCTTCTGCTGAGTCCAAGAAACACATCTCAGTATCAAATATAGACATTACTTCAGAGAACATTATTGGAAAAGGATTTCTAAGCAAATGGACCTAAGAAGCAAGCTGGTGTAGCTATTCTAATATCAAACAAAATAGACTTAAAACCAAAGTTAATCAAAAGAGATGGAGAAGGCCACTTCAACTGAAAAGAAAAAACAACCAAGATGATTTTTCAATTCTTAACATCTATACCCCAAACAGAAGGCTACTCACATTTGTAAAAGAAATACTACTAAAGTTTAAATCACACAGATCCTGACACATTTATAGTGGGAGACTTTAATACCCCATTCAACCAATGGACAGATCATCTAGACAAAAACTAAACAGAGAAATACTGGAGCTAACAGGCATTATGAATCAAATGAATCTAACAGATATCCACAGAACATTTAAACAAACACAAAAGGATACACTTTCTTCTCAGCACCTCACAGAATATTCTTCAAAATTGACCACATACTTGGTCACAAAGCAAGTCTCAACAGATACAAGAAAATTAAAATAACCTCGTATATCCTATCAGACTACCATGGATGAAAGCTGGATTTCAACAATAACAGAAACAACAGAAAGCCTACAAACTCATGGAAACTGAACAACTCTACTGAATGAAAAATGGGTCAAGACAGAAATAAAGAAAGAAATTAAAGACTTCTTAGAATTCAATGAAAATGAGTGCACAACCTACCCAAACTTATGGGACATAATAAAAATGGTGCTAAGAGAAAAGTTCAGAGCACTAAGTGCCTTCATAAAAAAATTGGAGAGATCTCATACTAGCAACTTAATATTATACCTGAAAGCTCTAGAACAAAAAGCAAATGCACCCAAGAGGAGTAGACAGCAGGAAATAATCAAACTAAGGGCTGAAATCAATAAAATAGAAACAAAGAGAACAATAAAAGAATCAATGAAACAAAGAGTTGTTTCTTTGGGAAAATCAACAAGATAGACAAACCCTTATCCAAACTAACTAAAAGGCAGAGAAAATATACAAATTAACAAAAACAGATACAAAAAGGGAGATCCAAAAACATACACCAAAGAAATCCATTAGTTCATACTTCAAAAAACTGTACTCCACAAAACTGGAAAATCTAAAAGAAATGAGCAGTTTTCTCGATAGAGACCAATTACCAAAGTTAAATCAAGGCCACATAAAAAATTTTAATAGACTTATAACCCCTAAGGAAATAGAAACAGTCATTAAAAGTCTCCCAATCAAAAAAGGCCAAGGCCAGATGGGTTTAGTGCAGAATTCTATGAGACTTTCAAAGAAGAGCTAAGGCCAATAGTCCTCAAATTACTCCACAAAATAGAAACAGGAGGAACATTACCAAATTCATTTTATGAGGCCATAGTCACCCTGATACCCAAACCACACGAAGACAGAAACAAAGAAAGAAAATTATAGACCAATTTCATTCATGAACATTGATGCAAAAATACTCAATAAAATATTCAAAAACAGAATCCAAGAAGACATAAAAAAATCATCCATAATAATCAAGTAGGCTTCATCCCAGAGATGCAAGAATGATTCAACATACAAAAATCTGTCAATGTAATCCACCATATAAATAAACTGAAAGAAAAAAAAAACCCGACATGATCATCTCATTAGATGCTGAAAAGCCTTTGACAAAATCCAACATCCTTTCATGATAAAGGTCTTGGAGAGATCAGGGATAAAAGGGACATACCTAAACACAATAAAGGCAATTTACAGCAAGCCTAAAGTCAATATCAAATTAGATGGAAAGAAACACAAAGCAATTCTACTAAAATCAGGAACAAGACAAGGCTGTCCACTCTCTCCATACCTATTCAATATAGTACTCAAAGTTCCAGCTAGAGCAATAAGTCAACAAAAGGAGATCAAGGGGATACAAATAGGGAAGGAAGAAGACAAAGAATCACTATTTACAGATGATATGATAGTATACATAAGCAGCCCCCACAATTCTACCAGGGAACTCCTACATCTTATAAACATCTTCAGCAAAGTGGCTGGATACAATACTAACTAAAAAAAAAAATGATTAATAGACCTCCTGTATACAAAGGACAAACAGGCTGAGAAAGAAATCAGGGAAACAACACTCTTCACAATAGCCATGAATAATACAAAATATCTTGGTAGATCCCATCAAACAAGTGAAAGGCCTGTATGACAAGAACTTCAAATCTTTGAAGAAAGAAATTGGAGAAGATATCAGAAGATAGAAAGATCTCCCATGCTCATGGATTGGTAGAATTAAAAATGGCCATCTTACCAAAAGCAATCTACAGATTCAAGCAATCCCCATCAAAATTCCATCACAATTCTTTATAGACTTTGAAAGAACAATGTTCAACTTCATGTGGAAAAACAGAAGCCCAGGACAGCTAAAACAATCCTGTACAATAAAAGAACTTCTGGAGGTATCACATCCCTGATTTCAAGCTGTACTACAGCTGTATTATGAAAAACAGCATGGTATTGGCATAAGAACAGACTGGTTGATCAATGAAATTGAATTGAAAACCCAGACATAAATCCACACACCTATGGACACTTGATTTTTGACAAAGAAAACAAAATTATACAATGAAAAATGAAAGCATCTTCAACAAATGGTGCTGTTCTAAATGGATGTTGGCATGTAGAAGAATACAAATCCCTATCTATCACCCTGCACAAAACTCAAATTCAAGTGTATCAAAGACTTCAACACAAAACCAGACACACTGAACTTGATAGAAGAGATTTATTTACCTAAATAACCTAAGGACTAAGGCTTCACATTAACAAGGCAAACAATCTGTAAACAGATGTACAGTACAAGAACAATGACCTCAAAATTGTGACAATACATAAAATATCTTAAATGGAGGTAGAAATGTGTAGTACAATATGACAATAATATCCTTAATATGTATCACTATACAAAATATCCTAAACAAAGATAGAATATACAGACAATATGACAAACATAATTTTACATTTATATCAATGTACAAAATATTTCAAATAGGAGTAGGAATATGTGCACAATATGATAATTATACTTTTGAATTTGTATCAATATATAAATTATCTTAAATAAGAATAGAAAAAATAGTTTACATTTGTATAAACATATAAGAATCCATATCAGTGCAAGTTATCTAAGGCTAAAAGTTTGCTTAATTAGTTTATTAGTAGATACAATAATCTATCTTAATATCCTATACCTAGCCATTCCCCTTTTTTTCTTAAAGAGAATCCTGAGTCTAAATTTTATTATTCCATCCTCTACCCTATAACAACTTATTTATAACCCCGAGTAAAATGAAACCTTTGGAAGAGGGGGCATCATTTTCTTAAAATTGCTTCCTGCTGTTTAGGGGGTGATCGTATTTCTGTGGGAATCTGTAAGAAAACTAAATGGTTAGGTCTCAATAGGACAGGGAATTCACAAAAGAAGAATCTCAAATGGCTGAGAAGCACATCTTTAGCCATCAGGGAAATGCAAATCAAAATGACTCTGAGATTCTTACACCTGTCAGAATGGCTAAGATCAAAAACACAAACTGATGCTCCTGCTAGTGAGGATATGGAGCAAGTGGAACACTCCTCCAGTGCTGGTGAGAGAACAAACTTGTATAGCCACTCTGGAAATTATGGTGATATTTTATTTGTACTGAAATGTGATTTTATTTGTATGTTAATAAATAAAGTTGCCTGGGGGTCAGAGCTAATAGCAAGCCATAGCAGAAGCTGGGCGGTGGTGGTGCATGCCTTTAATCCCAGCACTTGGGAGGCAGAGCTAGGCAGATCTCTGTGTGTTCAAGGATATAGCCAGCATGGAGACACACGCCTTTAATCTCAATACGGACCATAGAAGGCCTGGAGGTCTGTATAGACAGGCAGTGATGAGGAGGTCATGTGGTTGGGTTTACAACCAATGAGAAGGCAGAACAGAAAGTCAATAAAAAGACAGATACACAGGAAGTAGCTCTCTTGCTGAGGGGAAGGCAGCAGCAGCAGTGAAGGGAAAGAAAGGGTTTTTAGCTCTTAGCTATTGCTCTGACCTCTTGGGCTTTTAATTCTGCATTTGGCTCTGTGTTTCTTATTTTAAAAAGACTGTTACATCTACAGGAAATCAATATGGTGAGTTCTCAGAAAATTGGGAATCGATCTAACTCAAGACCCAGCTATACCACTCAGGCTGGCATCAAATTTGTAGGATCCTCCTGCCTCAGGCTTCCTAGTGCTAGGATTAAAGGCATGAGTCATTGTACCCAGCTGACTTTTGTGGTTAAAAACATCCTTCCTGGTATGTTTCAGGAGAATTGACTCTTCCCAGTTTTCTGTTTCTGTTTGTCTTCTTGATCCTCAAAAGATGTCTTTCACACTTCCTACATTTTGAACCTGGCCTTTTGATGACTCAAAAATGTTCTTACCCAAGCTTGTATTTTCTGAGAAACTGTTGCTGGTGACCCATCTTATTGACAGTCCTTCGGTGCCAATAGGCTAGTTACTAGCTAACTGTTACATTTAAATTAACCCATATCTCTTATCTATGCTTTGCCATGTGGATTGGTTGGTACCTTTTCTCAGCACAGCATGCCCATCTTGCTTCTCTCTGTATCTGCTGGCAATTCCTTACTCTGCCCTTCTTCCTCCCAGCATTTTCAGTTTGGCTCTCCCACCTAACCTTATCCTGTTCAGCTATTGGCCAGTTAGCTTATTTATTAAACTAAACGGAATAACAAATCTTCACAGTGTACAGAAGGATTATTCCACAGTGAGGAATGTTGTGGAAAATGATCCCAGGGTGTATTTTGTGCTCCCTTTGCTTCTGCTCCCAGTACTTGGGTTGGAGAAGGGTCTTCTGTGGAGGATGCTTTTGTCTATTGCTGGCCATAACCACTGCAGAAGCAGCCCTTTGTCAACCTCTCCAATCTTTGGAAGATGGAAGGAGATGTTCTTGGGGACCTTCTAACTTGCAGCACAGACTAAGTTAATTTGTTTTAAACCTTGCAAAGGTTGATTTTTGGGAAACCAGTGAATGGCAATTGGAGCAGAGCTCTTCTGTACTTCATTTTGTTTAATGAAGCCCTACTACGTTGCACAAGCTGCCTAATTAGAAGCACTACATGGGTAAGAGGCATAATCAATCATTGACTGTAAGGACCCTTTACATACTTGCCTTACAACTCCTGGAACGAATAGTTTGTTTGTCAAGGAGCCGGGACAATGCCTCTCCTGTGGTGATATGGAAACTGGGCTGTTGGCAACATCTAGGTAGATACTTTGGCTCAGCACTGACCTTCTGTCTCAGACCTGGCCACAGGGGAGCAGTGCCTCGTGTTGGGCCAGTTCTGCCTCAGCACTTGCAGATGGAAGAGCACTCTCTGATGTAGTTCAGTACAGGAACAACCTTTCATCTTGGGTGAGAAGGCAGCTGGTGATTCTCCATGAAGACAATGTTTGGAGCCCCATTCATGCCCAAATTCTGGCTGATCTATTACTGGAGAGTCCATGTGTCACTGTTACTCACCTCTGGGCCAAGGTCTATTACTTAAAATAGCTAATAATCAAATACTCAACAGTGTGAAGAGACAGAATGGGAGAAAATATTTGCAACATGAACATCTGACAAGGGATTGACATCTAGAATATAAGGAACTACAAAACCTCACTAATAACAAAAACAATAAAAACTCTATTAAAAGTAAGCAGTAGGCTTAAGAATATGTTTCTTAAAAGAAGACATTGAAATGGCCACTAGGCATATGAAAAGATGATCGATATCACTTATCAGTAGAGAAGTGAAAATCAACACCACAGTGAGGTATCACCCCACAGTGAAATTCGCTCATTTGAAAGGTATACAAATAACAAGGCTGTTGAGGGTGTGGAGGAAAGGAAACCCAACATACCATTGGGGGGATTGTAAATCCATGCAACTATTATGTAAAACTTGAGATTCCCCCCCCCCCAATTCACAGGAAATGGAATCAGTATACTGAGGAGATATGTGCACTCACATGTTTATATCCTCACTGTTCATCATAGTGCTGGAAATAACCTGTGCATAACATATGAATGATGGGTGATGGGTGGTTAAAGAAACCATGAGTCATATACACAAGGAAATACTACTTGGTCATTAAAAAGGATGAAGTCCTGTTACTTCTAGGAATACGGATGAAACTGCAGATGGTTACACTAAGTGAAGTAAGCCAGGGGCAGAATGTCAGTTACTGTGTCATCATTCACACATGTGGATCTCAACCGACAGCTTAGCATATAGCGGTGGGTACCAGAGGCCAGAGAAAGGAACAGAAGGAATAGGAAGGTCAGTGAACAGGAACTAAGTCACAGTTGGAGCAGGAAGCTCAGGAGAGGGAGTATACAGAGAGGTGACTACAGATGACAAGAATGTTCTGCATATTTCCTTTGTACCACAAAGGAACAGTAAGTGTTTAAGGAGAGAGGTGTTTGATTTAAACATGAAATGCATATTTGTGTGGAACATTGAAAGTACCACACCATTAATATGTACATTCCTTATGCTTTTGTATATCAGTTAAGATGAAAGTGAGCAAAAATATTAAAACATAGCTCATGACCCAACATTGGCCTCCATTTGCCATCACTCTCTATATATGTGAAATTATTTTGATATCACAGTTGACCAAAATTATTTTGATATCACAGTTGACCTGACATATTGATAGTTCAATAATATTTCTTCCAAAAGTCATGGGATGAGTGTAGGATGTTCATAGACTCAGAATGAGTGCTTATAGACATATGAGAAAGAGGCATATAAACATATTGATGAGAGAGAGGTGGGGAGAGGGTATGGGTCACTGAGATGATTTGATAGTAATTCAATAAGACCATCATTTTTGTTGGCTAAAGACACAATACTCTAGCAAATGTGTAAAAAAGCACCCATCCTACTGATTAAAAATTCTACCAGTTAACAGTGGTCTTGTCATCACTGTATCCATTTTATTTTATTGAAAATAATTTTTCATGTAGCATATTCTGATCATGATTTCCCCTTCCTAACCTCCTCCCAGATCCTGTCTTTCTCCCCATCCATACAACTCCATGCCTTCTTTCTCTCCTCAAAAACAGGCAAACAAACACACAAAAACCAAAAAATACTGTGAGAAACAAATATACATGCAGACACGCGCGCGCGCACGCGCGCGCGCGCACACACACACACACACACACACACACACACACACACACACCATAAAAACACAAAATCAGAAACAATAATTTATAAGCAAAAGACCAGTAAAATTTAAAAAAGCCCAAAACAAAGCATTATGAGACAAAAAAAAATCTTCAAAGATACCACTGAGTTCACTTTTTTGTTGGACACCTACTACTGGGCAGTAGACCCTTAAGTGTAGTTTGTATCCCTAGTGAGACTCCATTGGAGAAAACTAATTTTTCCTTTGTGAGCAGTTGTCAATTGGAGACAGCCTTGGGGTTAGGGATCCCACCTGGCTTAGACCCATGCGGGCCCTATGCATGCTGCCACAGTCTCTATGAGTTCATATGCCAATACTGCTCTGTCTAGAAGGTCTTTCCTTGGTGTCTTCCATCCCTATAGCAGGAATCTTAAAAGTTCTTATTAATACAATCAAACCTGAGGCCAGTTATTGGGGTGAATGCTGGGAGATCAGAGAAGCAGAATAAGCCACAGCTTCCTCACCTCGCCAATTCCTCAGCTGATCCTGTTTCCTCAGACTGGATGCCTCTGAGTCCTCATCCAGAATGAATCTCAGCTGAACTGCTGCACAAAAGCCTGAAAGCTTAACCAGTCAAATGCTTCTAGTTTCTGGTCTTCACACCTTATACATCTTTCTGCCTTCTCCCATCACTCCCTGGGATTAAAGGCTCACTTCTTGGGATTAAAGGTGTGTGTCACCATGCTGGTGGTATCCTTGAACACACAGAGATCTGCCTGTCATGTGATCGGGATTAAGGGTGTGTGCTACCACTGCCAGACTTCTGCTATGGCTTGCTATTAGCTCTGACCCCCAGGCAACTTTATTTATTATCATACAAATAAAATCACATTTCAGTACAAATAAAATATCACCATACATCCCCTCTGGCTCTTACAGTTTTTCCTCTTTTTCATATAGCTCCCTGATCAGTGAGAGGAGAGATTTGATGGAGACATCTCATTTAAGACTGAGCATTCCAAAGTCTCTCACTCTCTGCACATTGTCCAGCTGTGGTCTGTATTAGTTCCCTTCCACTGAAGGAGGAAGCTTCTCTGCTGATGGCTGAGTGAGACATTGATCTGATTCCTACCCAGGTGTGGCCACTGGGTCCACTATGTTCATTTTCTAGCTGCTACAGTTTGAGGATTCTCTTACCTTGTTTGGAAGTGCTAGCCAGTCCTAGAAATCTCCAGAGTATGGCTGAGTATGGAGATTGCATTGCCGGGCAATGACTGCTGATCAATCCAAGAATGCTCTGAATGATTCAGGAATGCTCTAGAAGGTCCAAGGATGCTCTGGATGATCCAGGAATGCTGTTAATTTTCTGAGAATGCTCTGCATGATCCAGGAATTCTCTAGAAAGTCCAAGAATGCTCTGGATCATCTGGGAATATTGTAGATTTTCTAAGAATGCTCTGGAAGATCTGAGAATGCTCTAGAAGGTCCAAAAATGCTTTGGACCATCTGGGAATGCTGTGGATGATCTGAGAATGCTCTAGATGATCCAAGAATGCTCTAGAAGGTCTAAGAGGGAACTTCCCCTGCTGCCTCCATGACTTTGTGACTTCTTTTATTGTTTCATCATATACGTTTTCTGTCTGGACTGCTTCTCAGTTCATCTGCTTTCATCCTGTTAGAATTCCTAGCCACTCCCCCATGACTGCACATGCACTGAAAAGATGCTTAGTCATCCCAGGGCCTTACATCCTACATAATCAGTGCTCAGTATGATCACATATCTTGCACGAAGCATGATCACATAATCTATGCACATGCGTGGCATAGCTATGTAAGCCCATATGCACATGTGTATGGCGGGGGCACCCTGTAAAAAGCAGGTTCCACCTCTCTCTTTCTGCATGATCATTTCCATAGGCCTAAGTACTCCCTCTGTTCCCTTCCCTTAATAAACTCTTATACTGGGCTTTATTGTAGCTTGTGGCTTTTCTCACATGGTAAACAGTGCTGCTTAATAAGTAACATTGCACCATTTAATAAATAACACATCCTTCTTCATTCCATTTAAGTTTTTATAATACTTACCCCTACACCAAATGGAAATATTTTTCCCCTGAACATAATGTAGTCTAGTTAAAAAGCAATTCTCACATAAAAACACAACTCTGGAAAAATAAGAAGAATGTATAATGCTCTTTCTCTTCATATGGTAGGAAGCTTAACTCAAGTCCTATCACTACAGGTATACTAGCATTTCCCCACTGTCATATTAAAAAAATGAGCAAAGACCTTAAATCTCACACTTTAATGAAATAAAAAATAAAGACCTTAAAAGGGAAATGCATATTCAGCACATTGCACACGCATCTGGTAAGACAGGATTGGTGTATGAGATGGGCAGGAGCACCACCAACAGCAGAATGGTGCGGTGGGCAGCTGAGCGCTGCATGGGATGGGCCGGAGTTAGAGAACAATACAATACCTTCTTTTGGAATGAAGATCAATATGAGGCAATTATATAATGCTGCAAAATTGGTCAGTATCTCAGAGAAGTGAATGTGGGGCCCAGGGCAGCTTGGCAACACTGCTGCCATGACAGGCTTAATAAAAGCCAGCTAAAAAGTAGGCCTGAGTTTTGATTTACTGTCAGGCAGCACCCAGATCCAGGAAAAGCCATAAGCTGACACCACCAAGGGATGAGCCAGCATCTAAGGGGAAGAACCTTACATTCCAAACAATACAAACACTTTGATAAGATTAGATAACATCACCAGATGTCCCTGAGCACAGCACATACCTATTCCCTCTTGACAAGACACCCATAGACAAATGTCAGCCAATCAGGGTCCTGAACCCTGGAAATTCCCTCACCCCCAACCTCTACTATGATTAAAAATCCTACCCAGCCTGGGCACGGCACTCTCTGATCATACCTCTGCACTGGACATTCAGAAGGTCCAAGCTTGAGCTTGACTCTTTGCTTTTTCATACAGTTTGGACTCCTTGGTGGTCTCTGGGGGATTCCAAGATTTGGGCATAACAGTGCACAGGGCCTCTGAAAACAAACACACTAGTGACTGTGGTGTGTGTGTGTGTGTGTGTGTGTGTGTGTGTGTGTGTGTGTGTGTGCCACAACACCTGTGGGAGTTCTGAGGACAACTTGAAGGAGTCAGTTCTCTCTTACCACGAGGATCCCAGGGGTTGAACTCAGGCCACCTGGCTTGGCACTAAGCACCTTTATCTGCTGAGCCACCTGTCAGCCCAAGAAGAGATCTAACATGGCTTTAGATAGGCATTAATAGAAAAAGATATGCTTAAGGAAAGGACAGTATGTACCCAAGCTTGGGTATGGGATTTTCAAGCCGATTACACTTGAGTGTCTCAGCAACACAGATATATTATTTTGGTGGTTTCTGAAGTTACACTGTACAAAAGCTTTCTGAGAGACAAGCCCTCCCATTTTTTCATTTTCTATTTCAATAAATGAATCGCAGGGAGGCTCCCAGTGTGACTTGGATAGGATTACAGGCTGATTAGCTGGAGTCATAGTTACAGGGTTGCACAGGGAGTTAAGACAAGTCCTTCCTATATATGAACTTTATAGTTTTGCTTGTGAGATTTTCAGAAAAATTTCAGCTTACAGTTGGGAAAAAAGAAAGGCCATACTTATTATAGTCTCCGGCATTTGCACACATGGTCCCTGGTTGGTGGTGCTGTTTGGGGAGGTTTAGGTGGCATGGCCTTGCTGGAGGAAGTGTGTCACAGGGAGTGGGCCTGGAGACTAAAAAGCCTGGCCTACTTTCAGTCTCGTCACTCTGCTTAGTGCTCGGATTCAAGTTGATGCTCGTGGTTTCCCCCTGCCCCCACACCCACTGTCCCCTGTCCCCCATCGTGGACTCTAACCTCCAGGAACTGTAAGCTCCTGCCCCCACACCTGCTGTCTGCTGCCCCCATCGTGGACTCTAACCCCCAGGAACTGTAAGCCAAAATAAGTTTTTTCTTCTTTAGTGAACTTGGTCATGGTGTTTTACCACAGCAACAGAAAAGTAACCAATCCAGTCATATATACTTAGGACTTACACATAGTTTATTGCTATCTTAATATTTGAAGTATCTCCTTATAAAAGGAATATTGTTTTAACATAGGCAAACTTTACCACAAACGTTGTTGATTATGACTGTTGGGGATCTCTCCTGGGGCTGCCCTTTCCAAACTCTGCCCCTGAGAAAGCCCACCATGCAAGCAAGAGGCTCCACCTCTGGAGGGCTTTAAGGTCTGGCCCAAGATTCCTCCTTGTGGTTTTCCCTCATGGCTTCTCCTCTTCCCCTGGGACCACCCAGGAATGCTCTGCTCAGATTAAACCTGGATTTACTAATTCAGCCCAATCTGACTAAATACATTGGTGGCGTTACTCACTACTGGGGCATTTTTTCCTGTCAATGACTCTCAGGTATGAAGACTTCAGTCAGACTCCAGGATAAAGGACTCCTTTTCCTGCCATATTCCCTTCATTTTCCCACTCTTTCTATCCTTTCTCAGCTTAACAACAAAAATTTGTTTTTCAAAGTTCTGGATGCTGCCAATCCAAGATCAAAGTCTGGGCAGATCCGTGGTCTGGTGAGGGGACTGTTTCCCAGCTTGCAGATGATCATCTTTCTTCCCCCTCTTCTAGGGCTGAGGATCAAACCCAGACTTCAACTACCAAATTATGCCCTCAGCCTTTTCCTTGGATCCTTCCGTGGGTCTGGGTGGCTGCATCTCTTTCCTAAGGGTATGCATTCTGCTGACAAAAGCTCCACCCTCATGACCTAATCGCCCCCTCCTAGTACCAGCACACTGGTATTACTGTAATTTCAAAATATAAACTTTAGGGGAATGCAAGCACTTAATCCACACCAGTTAGTTCTTAAAGACCCCAGGAAACAATGCTGCATGGAGTAGACTGCCAGTATGGCTGAGGCAGAACATGACTAGGGTGCAAAGCTTTGTGACAGCATCTTCACTGGGCACCACACTCTTGTCTCCTGTATCTAATGACAGGAAACACATGCTCTACACTTTTGTTTGTTTGTTTGTTTGTTTGTTTTTTGAGACAGGGTTTTCCTGATGACAGCCCTGGCTGTCCTAGAACTCACTTTGTAGACCAAGCTGGCCTTGAACTCACAGAGCTCTGTCTGCCTCTGCCTCCCAAGTGCTGAAATTAAAGGCATGCACCAACATGCCTGGCTCTCTCTACATTTTTTTGGTAAGTTAGTATATATAATTTCCCAGTCTCTATTAGCTAGTGTGGTGCTCACAGCACAGGAATGCGGCAGGGAGCAACAGGGGAGGGAGTCAGAATCCCTTCACACACATGCCTCCAGTGGCCTAAGAACTCACCAGTAGGGCCTACAAAAGGGCCCACTACCTCCCGGTCTCCCCACCCTGAGGACCAAGCCTTCAACAGAGGCTTTGGAAGACATTCAAAATCCAAACTACGGCACATACAAAGAGATTCTAGATGTGACACCAAGTGTAAGGCCATAGAAAGAAGAATGGATAGCCTATGTTCAGCAACATTAAAAAAGCCTTTTGTTCGGTGAATAATCCTGGTGAAAGTATAACAAGACAGTTCAAAGTAGGAGGATGTAGTCCCCGGTCAGATATCTGGCAAATGTCTTATACTTAGGATACCTAACACTCTCAAACTCCACATCAAGAGAACAAAAAAGTGTAATTAAAATGGATAAAACATAAAAGGGTTTACAAATACCCAGTAAAGAAGAGAAAACATATTCAACATCATTATCCACTGGAGAAATGAGAATCATAACTTAAATGATATGTTTCTATATTACTAGGGGGATGGCCACAAGAAAAGTGATAGTACCACATATTGGCTATAATGCAAAGAAACCTCCCTACTCATGCATCACTGATGTGCCGGAGTCCAGCTATGGTGGGGTTCGGGTCCCAAGAGGAGGTGTGGAGTCAGCGAAGGGAAGGAGGAGACTGACACAATCAGAGGGTAAATAGGGATGGCTGCCACTGTAATGAAAAAAAGGCTACACATTTTATACTCTACAATTGCACAAAGGATTAAATGGGAGAAAGGGGCCATATGATCTGGGGTGTGGCTTGTCGTCAGTGATTGAGGGATAAGTTAATAGGCACCACAATCATATGTCAATGGAAGGGCCACAAGTCTAGAGATAAGAATGTCTGTCTTTTTAGCAGGGACTTTCTTCAAGCCCCTGAGGGAATGGGGGCTTTTGTCGAAATGCTTGACCTTGGAAAAAGGACTTTCTCAGGGGACCAGACGCTCCATTATAGAATATTGCAGTTTTTTATATGGCCTAGTTTATCCAAGTAGCTAAAGCTTTAAGTGAGCAAAGATGAAGCTAGACAAATATTACTGTGAACCTGAGTAGACCTTAGGAATTTATAAATCTTGATTATCAAATATACCTTATTTATCAAAGAAATCTTATTCATTAAATATACCTTATTTATCAAACATATGTTAAATATATAAATTTTCTAGCAGCTTGGTGTTAACTCCTGTGGGAGTTGGCAGAGTTATCATGCTCTATAGTTTCATGATGGTGGGGTTTCTCTTTTCAAAGATTTATTTTTTTTAAAGAGGCTGCCATTTTATACATTTTTATCCTTCAAAGCCTGCACAAAATTTCTCAAAGGAAAAGCCATAAGGGAACTCCATAATACATAGTGAGAATCATTAAAAATGGAAGTAGAAGGCTGCTGGAGAACTGTGAT
>CABHPQ010162795.1:20606-36842 GCA_902168405.1 Peromyscus aztecus | reverse complement strand
CTGGCAAAGGAATGTTCATGAAGTTAGTGTCAGGGCCCAAGATGGACTGGGGCTTTCTAAGGATCAAGCGCAGTGTTAGACACTTGGCCAACCGTGGCCACATTTCTTCCTCCCCTGGCGGTGTGAAGTTGACAGTCATTCCCACCGGAGGAACAGAAAGGCTCAGGCACTTTCCCAAGGCCACACAGTAAGCAGGGTGGAGATGGCACCACCGCTCAAGCCTGCCTACTCCTGCCCTGCTCCCTAGCCTTGCAAACGAACTCTACCTTCTCGATTAATGTTCACAACAGTAGCGAGGCAGACAGCAGACACCAAGGTCTAGAGGCCTCTTTCAGAAGCGTTATAAAGTCATTTATTTATGTGCATGTACCTGTGAACACATGTATGTCATGGCACACGTGGGCAGGCCAGAGGGCAATGTTCGAGAGTCTGTCCTCTCCTGCCGTGTAGATCCTAGGGATTGAACTTAGGTCGTTAGGCTTGGCGGCAGTTGCCTTTACTCACTGAGCCATTTTGCCGGCTTGCCAAAGGCTTCTTCACAAAACAGAATGGAGACTTGGTACCCTCCCTTGGCCCTTCGGCCTTGTTTGGAAGGCAGGAGGTCTCCCTGCCCACATGGGTACATTAACTTTCCACATGCCTCTTCCTGTGGCCAGACTCAATGGTGAGATACTTCCTGTCCTCACGTGGAGTGGAGAGCTCCCGATACAGGGCTCTGGCCATGTGCAGCACATTGCTGTGGTAATGTTGGAAGCCCCTCATTGCTGGAACACTGGCCTCAGACTTGAGCCAGGCTAGAGCCAGGCGTACTGGTGTGTTGGAAGACATTGCTGGCTGGTCAGAGGAAAGAGGAGCCCCACACTGGTGCCTATTTTGAGCTGCCTGAAGATGCTGCCTGCCGGCCATCTGGCGCTGCAGAGCTAAGCGGTGGCATCTGGACAGAACGGACAGCAGGAGGGGCAGTTACCACATCAGAGGTTACACTTTCCGGCTACTGTTCATCCCCAAGATGAGAGCAGGCTGAAATTGAACATGAACACTGTTCATCACCATTGGTGATGCACTTAAGACCATTATTGCATCACTGCACTGAACATGAAAGGCTCAGCGTAAGTAAAAGATTCTTGCTCCCAAGCAGGTCCCTCTAGGAGTGTGAAGATCCCCAGACAAGCAAATACAATTTTGCAGATTATTTTCTAAACCTGACCATTTTCCACCACTTTCTCACCACAGGAGAGTATAGTCCCAGCTCAGGATGGAACCCCCCAAGGGGTTTTTACTGTGTGTATGTGTGTGTGTGTGTGTGTGTGTGTGTGTGTGTGTGTGTGTTCATGCGGTCATGGGTGTGTGCATGCACATGGGAGCCAGAGGTTGATCTTGGGAGATTTTTTCCTTAATTGTTTTTTAAACCTTTTTAAAATAAAAAGATTTATTTTAAAATTGGTTTCTAACTCTGTGTGTGTGTGTGTGTGTGTGTGTGTGTGATTGAGTGCAGGCTGAACATGTTAGAACCCCTTGGAGATGAGGTTACAGGTGGTTGTGAGCTGCAGACCTGGGCACTAGGAACTGAACTCAGGTCCTCTGCAAGTAATGCACTCTTACCCATGAGCCATCTCTCCATCCCTTTCACCTTATTGTTTAACTCAGGGTTTCTCTCTGAACCTGGAGCTTTCTGATTTGGCTAGACTGACTGGCCAATGAGCATCAAGGATACTCCCATCTCTACCTTCCCAGTGCTAGGGTCACAGTCACATGCTGCTGTGTCCAACTTTTTCTTCCTTCCCCCCTCCATCCTTCCCTCCTCCTCGCCCTTCTTAAAATGTGTATTGGTGTTTTGTCTGCATGCACAGCTGTGCACACTGTGTGCGCAATACCTGCAAAGGCCAGAAGAGGGCATCAGATCTCCTGGAACTGGATAATGGTGAGCCACCTGACATGGGTTATGGGACTTGAACCTAGGTCCTCTGGAAGAGTAGTCAGTGCTCTTAACTGCTGAGGCATCTCTCCAGTCCTGTGTCCAGCTTTGTATGTGAGTGTTGGTGATCATTTTCTACTTTCAAAACTCACAAAGGCTCTCTCCTCCAGCCCCAGCCCCATGGTGTGTGGACTTTCTTTTAGACTTTGTGCTGAGTCCTTTGGGCCCCTCCTTCCACACCCAGACTTTGGCTACCACGCATCAGGTTTTAGTACCCGGAGTTTTGCCTCTTCTGGAAAACCACGTCTTTCACAGAGAAGATTGCTCTTGTAAGTCTGACTTTTGCATTTGAGATGCATTCACATTGTATGTCCTGGTTTCATGCCTGTTGGTGGTGGAGCCCATAGTATAGATGTGCTGTGGTTAGCGGGTACAGTCCCCCGGGTAAAGGTTATTGCCCAGTCTGAGGTGAGAATAAGCTGCTATAACAGTTGCATTCAGAGTCTTGTGTGGGCATGAGTTTTCTTTCCTCCTGAGTGGGTATTCAGGGGTGGGGCTGCAAGCTGGTGGGGTGAATGGTCCAATTTTCTAAGAAACTGCCAAGCCGCTTTCCTAGCAGCTGTAACAGCCTGCATCCCCAGCAATGCACAGATGAGCACTCCAGAAGCTCCATGTCCCTGTCAGCACCCGCCATTGTGTTGGAGAGTGCAGTGGCATGGGCTGTGGCCTCAGCGACTCAGGAGGCTGAGGAAGGATGCACTCTCACACATTCAAGGGCACCTTGAGCCTTAATAGCAAGACCTTGTCTCAAAAAATCATTCTAATAGATAAGTGAGTATTCAGCATGGCTTTTATTTGAGTTTCTTTGAGAATCATATTTTTTAAACATTTATTTAATTTGTTTTTATTTTGTGTGGCTGTGTGTGGACACATGTCACGGTATGTGTGTAGCGATCAGAAGACAACTTGGGAGATTCAGTTTTCTCCTTCCATCATGTGGGTTCCAGGGATCAAACTCAGGTCATCAGGCTTGACAGCAAGTGCCTTCATCTGCTGAGCAATCTTTTTTTATTTTTAAAGATTTATTGTATTTTTATTTTATGTGCATTGGTGTTTTGCCTACATGTATGTCTGTGTGAGGGTGCCAGATTCCCTGGAACAGGAGTTACAGACAGTTGTGAGCTGCCATGTGGGTGCTGGGAATTGAACCCAGGTCTTCTGGAAGAGCAGCCAGTGCTCTTAACCGCTGAGCCATCTCTCCAGCCCCTGCTGAGCAACCTTACCAGCCCAGAAAAACATAGGAGCTTTAATTTTAGACTTTTGAGACAGGTTTGGTTATGTAGCCCAGGCTAGCCTCACAAGTCCTCTGCCTCGGCTTCCTTCCATTCTTTTCTTGTTGCTGTGATAAAATACTCTGACAATTAAGGGAGAAAGGTTAATTCTGGATCACACTTCCAAGTTCAAGTCCATCATGGCAATCACATACATCCACACCAGGAAGCAGAGAATGGAGCAAAGCATTCATGTCGCTCAGCTCCCTATCCCCGTTGCCATAGTCCAGGGTCTGAGCCAGGGAAAGGTGCTGCCCACAGTGGGCTAGTCTCCCCACCCAAATAAACGCAAACAAAATAGTTCTGCATAGGCGTCCCTAGCCCCTTCTCCTGGGTGGTTCTTGTCAAGCTGACAGCTAACACCAGCCATTACAGTGGTGGCCCAATTCCTGCTACAGCAGCGTCTTCAGCTCTCATCCGCGTCCGAGCTTCCTCCCGTCATGGGCCTGTCTTTCTGTCTCAGCAGCTGTGATTTCTCTAAACAGGATTCCACTTCCAGTAGTTCCATCCCACGCTTCCATCCACAGGTAATGTTCTTGTCTGTTTTCTTTTGTGGAGGCTGGGCTCATGCAAACTATGTAAGGAGAATGATCTAGAATTCTGATCTTGCTGCTTACGCCCCCCCCCCCCCCCCGAGTGTTGGGATTACAGACATTGACCATTGTGCCTAGGTTTATTTGCTGCTGGGGCTCAAACCCAAGGCTTTGTTCATGCCAAGGAAGCAACTCCAGCAACCGAGGGACAAGTGACGTTCCTAGCACACATTTGTGGTTAGTATGCAACGTTGTCTCGATCTCGGCAACTTTTCCTGGCTATGCCATCGGTCCAGCCTCAACCCTCACCCCAGCGTGTGTGCCTTTTGAACACTTTCTTAGTGTATCTGAGACAGGTGTGATGATAGTTTGAGGGTTTCATTCTGCTACTTTTTTTTTTTTTTTGAATTTTCGAGACAGGGTTTCCTGTAGCTTTGGAGCCTGTCCTGGACTAGCTCTGTAGCCCAGGCTAGCCTCAAACTCACAGAGATCCGCCTGCCTCTGCCTCCTGAGTGCTGGGATTACAGGTGTGTGTCACCACCGCCCGGAGGGTTTCATTCTGTGTTCTGAACATTTTACCTTCAGCTCAGGGTCATGGTGGGATGAAGACCATGGCTGGAGGGGGAGCTACTGGGATCGTGTCTGCTGCTTTTCCCCTTTGCTGTGATAAAATACTCCAGCAAAAGCAATCCAAGGGAGAGAGTGTTTATCTGAGCTCACAGTTCAAGGGTGCAGTCCATCATGGTGAGAGGTCGAAGTGACGGGAGCCTGAAGTATTCGCATTTGGGAAGCAGCCAGCATGCATGCTTGTGCTCAGCTAGCTTTCTCTTCGAGCCCAGGGGATGGCACACACCTTCCTCCTGCCTCAGTTAACCTAATCAAGGTAATTCCTCACAGCTGTGCCTGGAAGCTTGCTGTCCAAGTGATTGCAGCTCCCGTGGCATGGATAGATGCACTGATCGCCACAGACCCTTCACGGTCTCCGGAGGGATTGCAGTTTCTTCCTTCTCACCTCTGAGATTTGGTAAACGTGTTACATCGGGGTTCGGTTTCCCTGGTCGGAGGAAGGCGTCTCTCTAGAGTGTGGGTCATTAGGACCCTTTGCCCCAGCCTTCTCAGGCATGCACCCAACAAGAAAAGCCCTGCCTTACATCCCCAAAACAATCAATATAGGTGCTAGGTGTTGCCCATGGGGCGGCGGATGGCTGAGCCAGGCTGGTGTGATGGAGGAACAGGATAAGGACCAAATAGCCTGGAGCTTGCCTGGTGTCCTTAGTATTGCATGAGGGGGAGCAGGAGGGGCCAGAGTGGGCAGCCTAGCCTGCAGATGGGAATGCTGGCAGTGGACGGGTGCCCCCGTGGCTGGGCTCTCCCGACTCCCATCAGGATGGCTTCAAAATCTGTGTGTAGCTGAGGATGACCTTGAACTCCTCCGTTTTCCTGCGTGCTCCACCACTCTGTTGTACTAAATTCTGGTTTTGGAGATCCAGCCCAGAGTCTGGTGCATGCTAGGCAAGCACTCTACCAACTGAACTACATCAGTAGTGCCCTCACATCCCCAGCTGCCTTGGGGATGTGTGCCAGGATCCAAACAAAGCTTGTGGTTGAGGATCTGGAAGGGTCTGGCCAGTGGGTTAAAAGTCTGCCTCCATAAAAAGGTCATGTTGCCAGGGACCATCTCTGGATGTTTCAAGAGAGAGATGGCAAGGCATATGACTGACTAATATGATGTACATTTATTGCATCCATGCTGCCTGTCAAGGCTTGAGAGATGCTCTCTTTTGTCTAATTAGCCATTGTGGCTATGTCTCCATGGTGACTTTTATGTCAGTCCTCACAATAGACACGTGTGCATCCATTAGAGGGACATAGTCCCCAAATGTAAGCAGTGGGCCCAGGCTGAAGTGGCTTTTTACAGCACAGGCATTGAGCTGCATTGGAAAGTACCAGAAAACAGCAGAAGGATGGTTGTTCTGAGCCATAATCAGGGGTGTGAAACCTGGGAAGATGGGGTGCTCAGCACCCAATGGTAGGAACTTCAGTGAGAAAGAGTCATTCATTATTTTCTGAACAGATACCAAATATATTTTTAGTGAAGGAGCTGGGAAGGTGTTAAAAACTGGTTTGGAAGAAAAGCCAGGCAACAGACCTTGAGTGTAGATATCTGAGAATGGGGAGAACAGGGTGCAGGGGTGCATCCCTATAATCACAACACTCAGGAGATGATCAAAAATTCAAAGCCAGCCTTGGTTATATGCAAGTTCCAGGCTAGCCCCGCCTACAAGAAGCCCTTAAAAATACAGAAGTTGGTTAATAGAGTGAAGAATCAGCTTCTCCTGAGAGAACAGTGGAGAGTTGACAAGATTTGGCCTTTGATTTTGTTTTTCTTCAGTGTTGAGTGTTGAGGAACTAATACAGGAGGACATCGTGCTTGACAGAGATCAGTTCTACCTCTGAGCTGTAAGTTGTGCCCGCGGTTTTTGTCTTTCATTAAAAAACAAAACAAGAATGTGGAGAACAAGGAATGTCTAGTTCATTCAGTGAGTGTTCTGATGGAGAGGTGGCTGCCCAGGACTGAGGACTTGATGGGACTGGACCACCAGATCTGCGCCTCTTGGGGGACTGTGCATAGTGGGGGGCAGGGACTTCTGGGGTCTGTCTCACTCTTGCCCAGTGTTTTCGGGATCTGCAGAAGGCCCAGCTTGTGGTCAGTACAGCACCTGCTGTGGGACTTGGGAGATGAAGGGGGATTTCCCAAGAGGGTGGAGACCGACACCAAAGCTGGCCACAGGCCGCCAGCTCTGCTGTGGGCAGAGAGTCCAGGCCCTTGTGAGCGACACTTGAGCAGTCCTTTCTGCTGAAGGACAAGCTGCCAGGGCCTTTTGTGTTTCTCCTGGCTGCTTTGTGTGCTGGGCTCACAGGAATGATCAGATCCCAGCTGACTTGCCAGACTCAGACCCTCAACATGAGCTGGAGAAATCCTCCAAACACGAGTTCTCAGGCCCACAGCCTGGCAGTCAGAACAGGGGGACTCTCGTTACATGACACCTGCCTGGAAGCGGCTCAACCTGGGCTCAGGAAGCAAGCCACAGAGGGGTGCTATTTTGAAACACACGAACTGACTACCCCTCACTTGTAGTCATTTTCTCTTGTTTTGCATGTAAGGGGGAATTAAAATTAAAAGATGATCTGGGGTGGCTGCTGGCAGGAAGGCACAGCTGAGAGCCTGATGATGAGGTTGGGATTGTAAGATAGTTACGAGGCAAACACAGCCTGCTGGGAGCATTCACTGTTGGATCTCGGAGCTCTCCATCCCCCTTCGGCCCAGTTCAGCGATTGGCTGTCTAGTGAGCCTATAGTCATCTGGGAGAGGTTCCCAATAATGGCAGGAGTTTTGGGACCCTAAAGTTCTGGGTTCAGTTCCCATTCAATGTCTGTAGTGCCCCAGGCAAATCACTTAGAGCAATAACTGCATTTTAGGGCACTGGCAGGGCCCTAGGAGTTTTCAGCTCACATGATAATTTCTCATGAAAAACCAGCTGCTGGGGGGCTGGGGAGATGGCTAAGTCTGTGCTTGCTGAGCAAGCATGAACACCTAAGTTTGACCCCGGCACCACATGAGAAAACCAAGTGCAGCAGTGGACAGCTGTAATCCTAGTGCGAGGAAACAGAGACAGGGGAAGCTTGGGGGCCCCTGGCCTGGTGCATTTTTTTTTTTTAAGATTTATTCCTCTTTTTATTTTATGTGTATGGGTGTTTTACCTACTTGTATGTATATGCACAAATATGCATGCAGTGCCAGTAGAGGCCAGAAGAGGGCACTGGAACTGGAGCTACAGACAGTTGTCCTCGGCCACGTGGATGCTGGGAACAGAACCTGGGTCCTCCGCAAGAAAATGCAGTGCTCTTAACCACTGAGCCATCTCAGCAGTCCCCTTCTGCATTTTAAATAACTGTACCACACTTAATAAGAAGCTGAAGATGTTAATTAGGATTTTGCAGTTCTGGGGAGCCCTGTCCCCGGATCTGTTACCATGACCAACCTTCGCATCATTTAAGTTCTCTGCACTGTGGCATCCTTGTCTAGAATGAATGACAGCCACAGTCCCTTCTCGCACAATGTTTGCCGCGCCCTCACCGTCCACTCAACGAGGACTGGGGGACACAGGGTGAGAGATGAATGAGGTAGGGACATCTCTTAGAGGCAGCTGTGAGACTCAGGCCACCCTCTCCTCCATAAGACAAAACCCCGGACCTGTCTCCATCCCCGCATGGTTCTGTTTGCTTGCTGAGTTGACTTAAACCTGGCTCAGTCAGTCGTTAGCTGCACTGGTTTTGAAAGCTTGCCTTGGACAGTGCCAGGCCGGTGAAGGCTGATGGATGCAAAACTGCCAAGGCCTATCTTTTCTAGAATTTCTGGGCGTAGCAAATTGTGAATTAGAGCGGACCGCTTTCCACAAGCTGCAGCATGGAGGGCCGAGGGATGGTAAGCCCCGCAAAGAAATGCTTTCTCCCTCCTGCTCTGAGAAGTGGGGATTCCAGGCCCTGAGCCCTGCAGGCAGGAAAGCGTTAAGAGAGAAATGTGCATTTCCACTGAACAAGAAAATCAACTTAGAAAAGAAATGTGTATTGGAAAATATCTATTTGCCTGCAAAATAATGTAAAAATAATGAGCTCCCATTCCCCTTTGATGTGCAGCGCACGCTTTTAAGGAAAGATTCTGCATTTCTGAGATACTGGGCCTGCGGTGTAATGAAGTGGTTGTTATGGCAACAACTTTCAAAAGCAAGTATTTTTCTGAGAGATGTGCTCCACACAGCCAGCGTGAGAGAGGAAAACATGAAAACAGAGACAGGGGGACGAGCTAAACAGAAGATATCAGCTGCAGAGAGCATCCGCTCTGGTTCAAATGTACCCACTCCAGCCCCCACCGCCCTGGCCTAGCTTGCAGACCTGCGGAGAAAGCCACCCCTGCACCCGCTCCCCTGAAAGGGGCCCTAGGGGGATGGGGGAGGGAGTCCATCATTGGGCCTACTCAGTGGTCCTCTCCTTCCCTGCTGGCCCCAACCTCAGCTTCTACCCCCTCCACCCGCTCCCCAAGCTCACTCCTGCCTCCTTTGCTCAAGAGCATTAGAGGCAGCTCCCAACCCCCATTCTCTCTGGAGCCCTGATTCCTCACTGCTCCCTGGAGATGCTGAAGGTTCTGCTAAGCAGGCACGACATGGAGAGCTGGGGTCAGCTCGTAACCTATGTGACAGCCCTGCATGCCTTGCCAGTGCCTGGCCGATGGAAGCCATTGGCCCCACTTTGCAGATGCTGCTGAAGTTAAGCGAGCAGCCCACGCTTGTCAGCCAGCGGGAGCAAGCCCGGCTTCCCTGTTCCTGTTTATACCAAGTCTCCACCAGGGATTGTAAGGACTCATCCACAGACACCTGGACCACGACGTCACGAACACGTTCTTACTACCTTCTAGAGAATCGGAGCTGAACAGACCTGTCTGGGGCAGGGGACTGCCTGGAATGAAAGTGTCGGGACAGTGTCCGCCTGGTTCTCTATGCTCCCTCCTATGGAGCCCAGGACAGGGATGCACTTGGGAACCCTAGGTACATGAGAGGACCTTCAGGACACAGACAGTCCTGGAAGGTCCTGGTGGTTCCTGGACAGGTTACTGGAGGTACTCAAGGCCACCTAGCTAGTCCTTTCCCAAGACTGGGAAACCTGGGATCAGGCATATATGACAGCAGAGGAGAGAGGTCCTGGAATGTGGAGCACAGATTCTGTACATATGTGTGTGATGCCTCATGGGAGGCAGTCAGGGGACGCAGAGTGAGGGGACAGGTGTGCCCACAGCTTTAGAGTACCTGCTCTCTCCCTGGGCACGTGTCCGTGTGTGTGTGTGTGTGTGTGTGTGTGTGTGTGTATTTCAGGAGGATGTATATGTGAGGGACTTTCTATGAGGGCATGTGTAACTGTGTGCACATGTGTGCATGTGCATTTCATGTGCATGCATGAGCGTGTGTGTCAAAG
This sequence comes from Peromyscus aztecus, assembly GCA_902168405.1. Taxonomy (NCBI): domain Eukaryota; kingdom Metazoa; phylum Chordata; class Mammalia; order Rodentia; family Cricetidae; genus Peromyscus; species Peromyscus aztecus. Next base: position 27,036 of record CABHPQ010162795.1, on the reverse strand, counting down.
CATGTGCACCTGGGTGCGGCGCAGAGTGTACACGTGGGGCCAAGTGAGCATGCGGGGGCGTGCAGCTGTGAGCGCTTGTGAATGTGTGCATGGGATGTGCCCAGGGAATGTGGGGTGTGAGCCTGCAGCAGCATCTTCAATTCAGGCTGCACGGGAAATCAGGCATGTGCTGGCTGGAGCGGGAGTCACAGAGACCACGCTGTTGGCCTGGCCTCTGGATCATAAAATGTAGAGAGCGGGGTTGGGGATTTAGTTCAGTGGTAGAGCGCTTGCCTAGCAAGTGCAAGGCCCTGGGTTCGGTCCTCAGCTCCGAATTAAAAAGAAAAAAAACAATTCAAAAACTGTAGAGAGCCAGAAGCAGCCTTTGAAGCCTTCCTCTTACATTATGGCTAGAACAAACAAACAACAAGCAAATAAACTAGAGTTAAGATGCGTCCTAGCCTGACACAGCAAACTCAGGGTAAAGTTGGAACTTGCCTTGAATTTAGGTCAGATGGATCCCCATCAGCTCCCACTGGCTCCCACATACCCTGAGGAAGAGAGGACTGATGAGCACCAGGCACAAGCATCATAAAATTTAATTCTTAATGTTATTGGGGGAACTTAAAAAAAAAAGGAATCCTTCCCTGTGTCAATTAGTTGATTGACTATCATTGGTTTCTGGGGTAGAGAAACTTGATCTTGGGGTGAATGAACCTGTTTCTCAGGGAAAAGGAGCCGTGCAATGGAAAAAGAAATTCAATTAAGTGTCAGGCTCCTGAGTGACAGGCTGCATTTGATAGGACTTTTAGCTTAATTGCTTGTATTTCATCAAGAGATCTATTTGTCCAGTTCATTCTTCACTCTCCGGTCCGGGGAGTGTCTGGCTGGCTGCTGGCTATTTTCTGCATTGACCAAGAACTCAGAAGGTGGCTCTTGAAGAATTGCCTGCAACCTTAGTGACAGGTGTGGTCCTGGCTCTTAGGCTCCCAACCCCGCCCTCCCATTATAGCAGAAATGGCTGAATGTCATTTTTCTCCAGGGAGAAAACTCTGATTTTGAGTTTTATCTTCTTAAAGAGATTGGAGCTCCAGAGAAACAGTCAACCAGGTACATGGCTTGCTTTTGTTTTTCTTCCCCACAAGAGTGGGTTTAAATACATGTACATTGGTAAAATTGGATATGACGATGATCCAGGAGCTAACATCACTGCATTAAAAACAAAAACAAACAACAACAACAACAACAGCTTTTTTTGAATGCCCTTTTAAAATAAAGCCATTTCCTGTAATATTTAAACTAATTCAAGAAATGATTAGAATCTCATAGAATGTCAAAAACAGATGCACTTGGTCTTCTAGAAGTCGTTAGAAACTATATAACATGGTGTCTTGAGCTGATTGATTTCTGAAGACCCCCTGCCTGCTGCCTACACAGGTGACTTAAAGGTGAGCAAAATATGGTTCAGAGTGGGCAAGAGGTTTCCTAGGCATGCACAGCCAGCCTGGGACAGAACCAGGGTCAGACCCATAGCCCCCTCTCCTTTCTGAGCTCCAGGCCTGTAGGGGCAAGTGTGCAACAGCTCTTTCTTTTTCTTTGGATATTTTAGGTTGGGGAAGCAGAGTGAAAATCACTTCCTGTAGAAGGATGCTGCAAGCCCATTGTCCAGCTGGGCATGGAGAGTGTCTGTGTTACAAGGTGGCTGAGAGGGTTTTAGGGTGTTCCATGCAGTTCACCTGGGTTGTGCTCAGCAGTCTAGGCTCAGAAGCGTCAGCAGACATGGTCATTGTGCTTCCAAGTGTGATTTCCTGTAAAGAAGAGGGTCTCATGCTTCAAGCTGATGGAGGATCATTGTCTAGCACTAGGGAGCTTCTCCCAGCCCGGTCCTTAAAAGATGGTCTGCTCCAGCGGGCAGGATCTGGACAGGGTCTAGTCCACAGTGATGCTGGGGGCTCCCTGTACCCACGGTGGACTTCACGTTCTCTGGCACTTTCATTCCCCCCTCTAGTAGACTGTTTGTCGTTCATGGCGCTCCTTCCTTCTGCTTTCTTCTGTCCTCCTCTGGCTTGTTTTTCTCTTGCCTTCCTCCTGTCCCCCACCCGGTACAGATGTCGGCCTTTACACTCTTAAGACTGCGTGTGGCCACACTATGGTAGAAGTTTGAAATGAACCTCGGTGCAAATATTAACTCTTTAGAAATCGGAGGACACTGCAGACCGGGGCTGCTCAGCTGTTTACTTTTGGCCATTTGCTTTCTTTTTTTGCACATGGTTGCCTCCATCCATCTTTTATCATGCAGCCATCTGCCTGAATATCCACACATCCATCCACCCATCTGTCTGTCCATCCACCCACCAATCCCATCTATGATGGCTAATCTTGATTGTCAACTTGACCCACCTGGAAAGAGAGACCCTCAAATGAAGAACTGCCTCCGTCAGACTGGCCTGTGTGCATGTTTGCAGGACATTTTATTGATTGCCAACTGATAGAGGAGGGTTCTGCCCACTATGGGTAATACTATCTCTAGGCTACTGGGCCTGGGCAGAGCCATAGAGGAAGTCACTAAGCAACACTCCTCCATGATCCCTGCTTCAGATTCTGCTTCAGGTCTCTGCCTAGTTTCCCTTGGTGATAGACTGTAATCTATAAGATGAAACAAACTATTTTTTTTTTTACCCCAAGTTGCTTTTGGTCATGGTGTTTATCACAGCAACAGAAAGCACACCAGGACACCAGCCATTCATTTCACCTGCTCACCCATCTATCCATCATCTATCCATTCATTCATCCATCCATCTCACTTACTCACCCATCTGCCCATCATCTATCTGCCATCTATCCACCTGTCCATTCATCTTTCCATCCATCCATTCACCTCACCTACTCACCCATCTATCCATCTGTTCATCCATCTATCTATCCATCCATCTCATCTACTCACCCATCTATCCACCATCTACCCATCTGTCCATCTGTCCATTCATCCATGCATGTATGTGTGTATTCATCCACCCAATATGCACCAATACTAAGCATTTCTTGTGTTCTAGGTCTGGTATGCAGCGCCTCCCATCCCACCCTCCAGGGACAAAACTGGTCAGAGCTTCTCCTTGCCCTTAAGGAATTGAAAGCTGAGTGGAACAGACACCTTGCACCTGTCTCATGTTCAAGGACTGTCCTGGACATCATCTTATTTGATGACTATGGTCAGTATTGTTATCAAAGGTTAACAATTGATATTAAGACTCAGAGAGGTTAAATGAATTGCCTGAGGTCACACAGCTGCCTGTCCATTCACTTGTCTATCCAAATGATAAGGGCTGATATTCAGCTTACATGCTCAAATCCAGCCAGAATGTCAAGGTGAAAATGAATTTTCAAATCTGTCCTTCAGAAATAAGCTTTCTTTTTAGAAAAAAAATGAAAAGAAAGGGAAGGGAAGAATAGGGAAAGTTATTTTTCCATCTTGCTTAGATGGGGACAGTTTTGAATTTATTTTTTCAGATTGAACAATCGTTCCTCAAATGGATAGTGATAGGTGATCTAAAAAATAATCTTTAAAAACGTTGCCTGGTTGGGCATTTCCTCCAGGTGACATAACTCAGTGTGACAGACTGCATTTAAATTCACAGAATAGAAACAGCCAGGAGTGTGGGCTGCTGGCTCGGCTCCTTAATCCTCTCCACTCAGCAGCCTCCCCCTTTCTAAAGGCCCACTGTGGGGGTGGCAGGGGCTTCCACTCCCCTCCCCTCACCTGCCTGTGCAGGCACTGATGGAGCCTTGGGTGGCTCTGTTAGCTGGCGATGGAACCCAAAGTCCCATGCATGCTAGGCAGGTGCTCTGTCTCCAGCCCATCCCACCAGCCCCCCTCATATTCTTTATTAGGCTTCAGCCTTAACAGTGGGCAGTTGGTGGGTCGGACCAGAGGGCATGGACTCCTTAAAGAGCCAAAGCAAGAAGCAATGGGACCTTTCTGAAGCTGGTGCTAGCTGCTTCTCTGGGTTCCTGTCTATTCCTGTGATCACCAGGAGTGCAGAGGGGAGGGGCGCATCAAGGTGAGGCCAGATGAACACCAGGAGAATTATCTGCGGTGGACTCAGTGAACAATACGTGTGTAATTTCTGTCATTTCCCTCCCTGGCTGCCCCACAGTTAGTGCAGAGTGGGGCATTTGAGGTCTTGTAGCTTCTTTTGTGGGATGTGTAGTCCTGTCTCCTATTGTGTGTACAGTTTTCTGCACTTTGTGTGCATGTGGTGTGCATGTGTATGGAATATATGTATGTGTGCACATATGTGTGTAGGTAGAGGCCGGAGGCAGATATCGGTACATTCCTCAATTGCTTTATCTGCCTGTTTTCTTTCGACAGGGTCTCTCACCGAACCTGGAACTCCCTGTTTTTCAGCTAGACTGGCTGGCCGGTGGCTCCCTGACAACTCCAGTGCTGGAGTTACAGGTGTGCATGGCTACGCCTGGCTTTTTTTCTTTTTCTTAGTGTGAATGTGTGGAATCTGAACTTGGGTCCTTGAGCCTGAGGAGCTAGTGTTCTTACCCACAGAGCTATCTCCACAGTCCTTCCCAGCCACTTGATGGGAGCACTCAGGACGATGGGAGCACTCAGGAGGCAGAGGCAGGAGCAACAGAAGTTCAACGTCATTCTCAATTATGTAGTGAATCCCAGGCCAGCCTGGGGTACATGAGAACCTCTCTTAAAAAAAAAAAAAAAAAAAGCACCAGGTGGTGGTGGCGCACACCTTTAATCCTGGCACTCGGGAGGCAGAGCCAGGAGGATCTCTGTGAGTTCGAGGCCAGCCTGGTCTACAGAGAGAGATGCAGGACAGGCACCAAAACTACACAGAGAGACCCTGTCTTGTAAAAAAAAAAAAAAAAAAAAAAAAAAAAAAAAGCTTCAGTCTTCGATCTGGACTTAAGGGCCAAGTGTGTGAGGGAAGAATGTGGCGGGTGAGAGCAGGAGTGTGATAGGACCCCAGCAAGCCTTGTAGCACAGGGTTGAGGCATTGTTCCAAGAATGGAAGGGACCATGGAGATGCTGGCTTGGAGTTCTTGTTCTTAGCTTTCCAGCTCCTCTTTGTTTTCTTTAGAAAATTATTAATTTATTATTGTTATTGGTGTGTGTGTGTGTGTGTGTGTGTGTGTGTGTGTGTGTATGTAGTGTGTGTGTGTAGGGATATGTGTGTGCATGCAAAGGTATGCATATCGAGGTCAGAGGTCACTTCACAGAGGTGGTGCTCTCCTTCATCTTCATGGGGGTTCTGGGGATCAAACTCAGATCATCAGGTTTGCACAGTGTCTTTACCTACCGAGCCATCTTGCTGATTCCTGGCACCCCAGTTTTCTCTGTAGGACAAGAAGTGCCTGACACATACCTCACAGGGAGTTTTGAGATGCAGTGAGCTGATGGAGAGAGGTTTGTGTCGACGAACAGCACTGAGCATTTGCAGTCGCTATCAAAGAGTCTTAAGGAGGACAGTGTGGGGAGCCTCGTGCCTCAGGAACTCTCCCTCATGGCATGAAGGGAAGTCCAGCTGCAGGCAGGAGAGAAGGAGAGCAGATTCAGCAGCCAACAGACCACAGGCACCCAGGGGTGAGATGACAGCCCTTAGAACCAGAGGGAATGGGGCAGGGGTTGAGGAGGGGGGTGTAAAGAGGGTTTGTTTCCAGGGTGGCCATCTTAAGACAGTGCCAGGTCCTGGGTCCTCAAGGGAAAGTGATGAGTTCAATTAGGGACACACTGAATTGCCAACCTGTGTGACTCATTAAAGCACAGATATTGATCTGGGAGGTGAGACACGGCTGCAGGTGAATGTACCGTTCAGATGGCAGCAGAGGCGCAGGAAGGGACAGGAGACCAGGAGGAGCGCAATGAGAAGGGCCAGGAGCTTCAGAGACCTGGGTCTGAGTGGCCAGCGCAGGCCAGTCCTGTAGACAAGGGGGACTTAGCTGACTTCTCAGAGGCTCTGTTTCTGAACTGGAAGATGAGGTTAATTACTCCTGCACTGAGGGGTTATTGTGGATATAAATGAGATAGTGTGTCTGGAATCAAGTACAGAACACAATCAATACCCATTGCTTTCCTGTTATCTGGTGTCCTCACTCATCATGCATGCTTTTCCTGGTTCTGATCCCCCCCTTCCCCTCCCATCTGGAGCATACCACAGGCCTGCATGTGCCTGCTGCCCAGGTGCAGCTGAGCAGCCCAGGACCAGGTGGAGCGCAGCTGCCACACTCAGGAGTTGGCTTGTGGTATGAACATGCTCCCAAAGTCTCCTGTGTTACTGGAGTTGCTAGGCTCAGAGCCTGGGCCCAGACAGTCCTAAGGAATCACACTCAGCCACATGTCTCCTCAGTAGGTCAATTAAACAAATGAGTAGTGGTGAACAGCAAGAGAGAGAGAGAGAGAGAGAGAGAGAGAGAGAGAGAGAGAGAGAGA
>CABHPQ010162795.1:427-20596 GCA_902168405.1 Peromyscus aztecus | reverse complement strand
AGAGAGAGAGAGAGAGAGAGAGAGAGAGAGAGAGAGAGAGAGAGAGAGATTGATTCAATATGGTCATATGGGGAAGAGGAACAGTTACCCCCAAGTCTATTTGAGGGTCTTAACATGAGGTTCAGGTTTAAGTAGAAGACAAGTGGTATGCCTAAGTAGTCTTGGTCAAAGTATGGTCCTGCCGTCTCCTGTCTGTAAGGTGGTCATTCTGACAAGCTGCCAGAACTGTGTGCGATCTCTCCTGACAACAAGCTCCATGTCTGGCAGGCACCAGGCTTCAACCTTTTCCTCCTCCCAGAAGGAGATTCCCAGGAGGAAATCCAACGTCTTAAGGTTTGTCTCAATTATCTGGTAGCCAAAGGTAGGAGCACAACACCTCTGGAATACCTCCGTTCCTGCTGGGATGTTACATCAATGGGATGTTACAGTTGATATAACATCCCAGACGTCTCGGCTCTGCCTCCTACTTGTCAGGGATCCCTGGGGGAGTCTCTGTCCCTACCAGGGCCCCTTTATTTCCCCTGCACAGCAGAAGTGAGGTGGCTCTGCCCATGCTAGTGCACTAGAGCTGATGTCTTAAAGTGCCACCAGCTGGGTGGCTGAAGAGAACAGACGTATAAAGTCAAGTTACAGAGAGGAATGCCGCCCCGGCTTCTTAACATGTCCCTGTCACTCCAGTCTGACTCTGTTGTCACGTGGTGTTCCACCCTGTCTACGGTCTGTCCTTCAAAGGGCGAGTTCAGGTGGCATCAAGAGCCCACAGGACTCCACTCTGAGCCCAGCCAGACTGAGCACATCGTCTCAGTGACCCTGTTTCCAGAAGAGATGACATTCTCAGTTCCCACTGTGACAGCTCTTTTCTGAGGGCACTGTTCAACCCAGAACACACTTCTGATAGATTTTCCTTTATAATTTGTAGAGGGCCAGGGAAAAACCTCCCCAGAGGAGAGAGTGTTAATCACATTTCCGTGTGTTGTTAGCCAACAGTTCTCTGGCTTTAGGAAATATGTGTTCTCTTGGTTAACTGCAGTCTCCTGGGACAGGTCCTTCAGGGAGGCACCCTCCCATTGTAACAGCAGGCGCAAAGAGGAGAGAGAGCAGGACCCTGCCTTAGCTGGGAAGTAGAGATGGTGCTCAGGACATTACTGGTGGTGGGGCTGTTGTTAGTAGTGGTGGGGCTATTGTCAGTGGTGGTGGGGCTATTGTTAGTGTTGGTGGGGATTTTGTCCTTGGTCGTGGGGCTGTTGCTATTGGCGGCACATGCACAGTTATAAACAAACACATAAATGAGGCCAACTGCAAAGGCACCCACATACTTTGGAACTCTTTTTTTCCTGTGTGTGTGTGTGTGTGTGTGTGTGTGTGTGTATGTGTATGTGTGTGTGTGTGTTTGTTTTTGTGCGTGCACACACACACACACATGTCTAAACATGCATGCAGATGCCAGAGTACAAGCTCAGGTGTCATCCTTAGGAATGCTGTCTATCTCCTTTGAGACAGGATCTCTCATTGACCCAGAGCTCACCAATTAGGCTGAGTTGGCTGGCTAGCAAGTCTGGGGGCTCTACCTGTCGCCCTATTTCTGGGATTACAAGCACACATCCCATACCTGGCTTTTTATGTGGCTTCTAGAGATCAAACTCAGGCCCTCCTGTTTGTAAGGCAGGTATCTTATAGACTTAGCCACTTCTCCAACCCCCAGGAACTCAATCTTAGGTTTGGCTTTGTAGAATGGAAATGGTGGATTAGATGCAGTGGTTCTCAACTTGTGGGTCATGACCCCCATGGGGTTGAATGGTCCTTTCACAGGGGTTACCTAAGACCACTAGAAAACACAGATATTTAATTATGATTCATAATAGTAGCAAAATTACAGTTATGAAGTAGTGAAGAAAATAATTTTATAGTTAAGGGTCACCACAACACGAGGAACTGTATTAAGGCATTAGGAAGGCTGAGAAGCACTGCTTTAGAGTCTCGGGGGTTCCAGAGAAGTAGTCTATCCAGATCAGAGCTGCTGCTGAGCTGAGGTGAGAAAAGGAGAAGGGCCCTAGGGTCTTGTAGGTCCTCACATGTATCTGGTTCTTCTCTAGGCCAACAGTGGCAATCTTTGGAGTCTACTACCTTGAGAAAGTTCTGGAAGGAAACAGCGGTATAAACAGAGAGTACAGATAAGGCTGCCACAGTGGGTGGGTGAGGACTGATGGTGGCTGTGGCTAGAGTGTTGGTGGTAGAGGTGGTGGGAAAGATTGGATCCTGAGTCTGTCTTAAAGCTTAGCACCTTAGATTTTGGTGTCAATTTTGGAAAGAAGCCAGAGGTGGCCAGGTTCTTAGTCTAAGGAGTGGAAGGGTGCTGTGGATATCGCTCTATATAAATAAAATGCTGGTTGGCCAGTAGCCAGGCAGGAAGTATAGGCAGGACAAGCAGAGAAGAGAATTCTGGGAACAGGAAGGCTGAGTCAGGAGACGCTGCCAGCCGCTGCCATGAGTACCAACATGTAAGATACTGGTAAGCCACGAGCCATGTGGCACGGTATAGATTTATAGAAATGGGTTAATTTAAGATATAAGAATTAAATAACAAGAAGCCTGCCACGACCATACAGTTTGTAAGCAATGTAAGTCTCTGTGTGTTTACTTGGTTGGGTCTGAGCAGCTGTGGGACTGGCGGGTGAGAGAGATTTGTCCTGACCGTGGCCAGGCAGGACTGGAGAAAACTCCAGCTACAGGAGGGTAGAGTAAGCACCTCCTTTGATGGTAGTGTTCACCCAGCCCCACCATTGCATGTTGGAAGTGTGTAACTTGCTCTTCGAATTTTTGCAGGGGCTCACACTGAGTTTGCCTTGGGTCTCAGAGGAGACTTTGGATGTGGATGTTTGAGCAATGCTGGATCCTTCGAGGCTTTAAGGACTCTTGGCGATGGATACTCAGAAGCATCCTGCACAGTGAGATGGCCATGAACCTTTGGGAGCCAGTAGCAGAATGTTATGGCTTGGATATGAAGTGTCCCCGAAATGTTCATGTGTTGAAGGCTTAGTCCCTGGCTGGTGTCACTACCTAGAAGTGACTGGATCACAGGGATTCTGACTCTGTCAATGGATGAATCCAATGACTGGTGCACAGCTTACTGGCATGTTAGGGGTGGCATCCAGCTGGAGGAAGTCAACTGGGGACGAGCCTTGGAAGGGTATACCTTGTCCATGAATCCTTCCTGCCATACTCTGTCATCTGCTTCCTTCCCGTCATAGAGTGGCTTTACTGCATGTCCCCACCATGACATTTTTTTTTTTTTGCCTTTCCTTGGTCATGTGACTAACACAGGTAGCACTGTAGGAAGAACAGCATTGGGGCATTATGGGCAGGAGGAGTCAGGAGCTTCCTGCAGGTGCAGTGTCAGTGGTACTCACTACACCTTCAAATGGTGATCTGGGCGGGAGGTAGTTGGACATCTTGCTGTGACAAAATACTCCGACAGAGGCAGTTTAGAGATGAAAAGGTTTTGATTTTGCTGTGTGAGTTTTAGGGTAATGGAATCCATAATGGCAAGGAGGGCACGCAGCAGGAGCAGGCAGCAGAGACGTCACATTTCCTTGACACACAGGAAGCCGAGAGAGATCATGATATCAGGTGACACCCTCAAGTGGTGCCCTCAGTGTTCTACTTCCTCCTGCAAAGCTCCACCTCCTGAATGTTCCATAACGTCCCCAACATCACCTCCAACATGCATTTGAGTATGGGACCCTACAGGAGATATTTCTCATTCAAACTACAACAGCGCCTTGGTCAAAAGTCAGATAGCTGTGGCTGTGGTAATTTATTCGAGGTCATCTGTTGATCTATGTGTCTGTTTCGGTCAGTGCTGTGTTGTTTTGTTATTATGTCTCCGTGATATAATCTGAGGTCAGGCCTTAGGATATCTCCATCGTTGCTTTTTTGATCAGGATTGCTTTAGCTACTCAGAGTCTTTTGTTTTTCCATGTGGATTTTGGGATTCTTATTTCTTTTCTCTCTCTTTCTCCCCAACCCCCTTCTCTTTGAAACAGGGTTTCTCTTTATCCCTGGCTGTCCTGGAACTCGCTCTGTAGACCAGGCTGGCCTCAAACTCACAAAGATCTGTCTGCCTCCGCCTCCTGAGTGCTGGGATTAAGGGTGTGCGCCACCACCACTCAGCAGGATTCTTATTTCTGTTTCTGTGGGGAATGTCGTTGTCTATTGGATGGGGATCACACTGACTCTGGATCACTTTGGCAGCGGTCATTTTCACAACATTGGCTCTGCTAATCCATGAGCACAGGCCTCTCCACCCAATATGTCTTCAATTTCTTTATTTAATGTTGTGACTTTTTCACCGTAGAGCTCTCCCACTTCCTCTGGTTTGTTCCTATGTTTTCTTTTTATGTTGTGAACTGGCTTGTTTTCTTGACTTCTTTATTAACATATTCACTTTGATATACAGGAAAGTTATTGATTTTCATGTGTTGGCTTTGTGTCTTTCTACTTTGCTGAATGTATTGATCAGATCTGAGAGCTTTTCCAGTTTTTTTTTTTTTTTTTTAAGTATAGGATCACACCCTCTGTAAAAAGGGATCATTTGACTTCTTCCTCTTCTATTTGTGTCCTTTTTATTTCTTTCTCTTGTCTTATTTGTCTGGCTGAGACTTCTAGTACTGTTTTGAGTAAGAGTGGAGAGACCCTGGTCATGCTCTTGAATTCAGGGGAAATGTTTCATACTTTCCCTTTTTAGTCTGGTGTTGGCCGTATTGTCACATACAGCCTTCACTCTGTTGATGTGTGTTCCTTCTGTTTCTGGTTTCTTCAGGGCTTTTATTTTGAAAGGATGTTGAATTTGGTCAACTGCCCCCTCTGCATGTATGGAAATGATCACATGATTCCTGTCTCCCAGCCTATTTATGTATTGCATTATATTTATTGATTTATACATGTTGAATTAATCTGGTCATAGTGTATGATTTAATTTTAATTTTTTTCCTATTTTTTTGAGACAGGGTTTCTCTGTGTGTAGCCCTGGCAGTTCTGGAAACTAGGCTGGCCTCAAACTCAGAGATTCACATGCCTCTGCCTCCCAAATGCTGGTATTAAAGGCGTGCACCACCAGCCGGCTAATTTTTTTAATCTTATGTGTATTGGTGTTTTTCCTGTGTATGTCTTTGTATCATGTATATGTTTAATGCCTGTGGAAGGCCAGAAGAGGGCATTGTATTTCCTGGAACTGGAGTGGCAGGCAATTGTGAGCCCCTTATGTGGGTGCTGGGAATTGAACCCAGGTCCTCTGGAAGAGCAGCCAGCGCTCTTAGTTGCTGGGTCATCTCTCCATCCCCAGTGTATGATTTTTTTTTAAAACAAAACTGTGTTGTTGACTTGAGTTTGCAAGAATTCTATCAGTGATTTTTGCATCTATGTCCATCAGTGAAATTGTTCTGTAATTGTCTTTTTGTTGGTGTGTGCTTAGCTCATTTTGGTAACAGCAACAGTGACTTCACAGAATGACTTGATATCATTGCCTTCCCTTTTTGTCTTGTAATTTTCAGAGCATTGTCATCAATTAATCTCTAAAAGTCTGATAGAATTCAGCAGTGAATCCATCTGGTCCTGGGCTTTTTGCCATTGTTGGCAGGTTGATTTTCACTGTTTTAATTCTCTTACTTCATATACATTTACTTAAGTTATTTACATCTTTTTGGTTTGATCTTGGGGGTTGTATATGTCTAGAAATTTATCCATTTCCTCCAGACTTCTAACTCATTGAGTTGGCATCTGTTGTAATATCTTCTCTTTTACTTTTAATGGTGTTTATCCACTCATTCATTTTGGCTCTTTGAGACAGAGTCTCATGTGGTGTCAGCCGACTTCTAACTCAGTAAAGACACTTTGGACTTGTAATACTCCCGCCTCTACCTTCCAACTGCTGGGCTGTAACAGATGTACTCGAACATGTCCAGCTTCAAAGATTATTAGTTTGGCTTTCCTCCTCTCTTTCGTTTGGTTAATTTGGCCAAGAGTTTGTCAGTTTTCCTTATCTTTTCAAAAAACAACTCTCTGCTCTTTTGGTTTCCATCTCATTCATTTCTGTTCTGTATTATTTCTGTCTACTAGTTTTAGGTTTGGTTGTTTACATTTTATTTCCAAAAATGTGAGTTGTGTTATTAGGTTGCTTATGTGATTTCCTGCTGATTTTTAAAATCTTTTATTACCATGTATTAATTGTATACAATAATGGATTTCATTATGGCGTTCTCTTACAGGTACATAATGTATTCTAAAATCATATCCACTCCCTGTTATCCCTCCAACTCCTGCTAACCCTCTTCTTCTTTGTGATTAGTCCTCTTCTATTCTCATTTCTCTCTCTCCCCCACCTCTCTCTCTCTCTCTCTCTCTCTCTCTCTCTCTCTCTCTCTCTCTCTGTACATTTGTGTGCATGCATGAGTGGCCTAGGGAGCAAGTGAGAGCCAGCATTTTTTTTTATAAGGTTGTTTATAGGAGCATGGATGAGGATTTGTTTACAGAAGCATGGGCACTTTGCTGGTGTCTACACCACTGAAAAAAATGTCTCTGCCATCTCCATCAGCCTGAAACTGCATATAAATCCTCAGGGAGCGGTTGGCCCCCATGAATCCTTCTTCTTTTCACGAATCCTTCTTCTTTTCATGAGAGAGTATTGCTGGGCCCATCCTCTGGAAACATTTTGCAGGTCATTTCAAATGCTAGTTTTAAGAGTGCAATAGCTGTGCGATGCCCAGAGTCACATTCCACACCACTCCCAGCCTTTTCCTCTGGCCTTGCATTGTTTCTGTCCCCTTTTCTGTGTTCCTTGAGCCTTGGAGGAAGTAATATAGATGTGCCATTTGTGGCTGGGCATTCAACAGTTACTTAGTAGTTTGACCAATTATGAGTTTCTTGCATCCACTACTGACCACTGAAAAAAGAATTTTTTCTGACAAAAGCTGATAGTAGCTTTAACCAATGGGCATAATATAGTTGTTTAAAAGGCAGTTTGACAGGTACATCATGTCTATTTATCAAAACAATAGCAGTAGCTTTCCCGCTAGTGCTTATGACTGCCTTAGACAGAGGCTTTTGACCATGTTTACAGGACCAGACAATGAATTCCTTCCTGGACAGGAGGTACTTGAACCAAACAGAAAGTGGTTGGTTGTTGTTGTTTGTTTCTGCTCTTTTGGGGAGCCCGGCACCCAGCTCCCAAATAAATCATGCATGGAGGCTTATTTTTACTTATAAATGCCCAGCTTTAGCTTGGCTTGTTTCTTGCTAGCTTTTCTTAACTTTAAATTATCCTGTCTACCTTTTGCCTCTGGGCTTTTCCTGTTCTCTTACTTCTATAAATCTTACTCTTACTCTGTGGCTTGCTGTGTAGCTGGGTGGCTGGCCCCTGGAGTCCTCCTCCTTCTCTTGTGCTCTTCTCCTTCTTCTCAGATCTCTCCTTCTATTTCTACTCTCTACCTGCCAGCCCCACCTATCCTATCTGTTGCTTTGCTATTGGCCATCCAGCTCTTTATTAGATCATCAGGTATTTTAGACAGTCACAGTAACACAGCTTCACAGAGTTAAACAAATGCAACATAAACAAAAGTAACACACCTTAAAATAATAGTCCACAACAGTTGGTTATGTCTGTAACAGATTTGCCACTATTGCACGAGTGTGCTCATCTTGCCTGGCCATTGTGAAGTTGTACACAAGCTTCACAGCCAAGTGAGATTATTGATAATTCCTCCCAACAGCCTGCACAGCATCCTCAGCACCATGAGCACTAGTCATCAGGGAGGAGGCTTCCAGAACAGGTCCAGCTTGCTTTCTCTGTATCCAGTGATTCTAGTGAGTATCATCTTCAACAGTCTTGTTGACTATTTCATGTAGGTCCTCACAGATATAGACGTCCCTCTCAGAATTGCTTCTGTTATATCCTAAAGGTTCTGTGTTAATTTTCACTTGATTTGAGGGATTTTAAACTTTTCTGATTTCTTCAGTGTTCCACCAATCATTCTGGCATGTGCTGTTCATTCTCTGTATTTGTGTCTATATATTTTCCCTTATTATTAAATTCTGGTTTATTACATTATGATCTGATAAGATACAAGGCATGATCTTTATATTTATCAAGACTTACTTTATGACCTAAAATGTGATCTATTTCAGAGAACATTCCATGGGCTGCTGGGAAGGATGTGCATTGTGCAGTTGTTGGATAGAATACTCTGTAGATGTCTTTTAACTCCATCTCATCTGCATGTGAAACTTTTTAAGCCCTTTGAAAATGATTTTAAAAATTATTTTTCAGAGCCAGGCGTATGATGCAAGCCTTTAATGTCAGCCCTTGGGAAGCAGAGGCAGGCAAATCTCTGTGAGTTTGAGGCCAGACTGGTTACACAGACAGTTTAAGGATAGCCAGGGATATAGAGAGAGACCCTGTCTCAAAAAATTCTTTTTCAAAAAAGTCTATGAATTAACACTTTCTAGAGCACTCAGAAACTCCTAAACGCTGATTATTAACTTTAAAAAAATCCCTGCCAATTTGATAAGCAAAAGAAGGTGTGTCCATATTTTAAATTGTATTTCTGATATTAACTTCTTAAAAATTTTATGTCATGTGCTAGTTTTAATTTTGATTTTTAATTTATTCTTATTATATGTGTGTGTTTGATACATGTGGGATGTATACATGGCATGACACATGTGTGGAAACCAAAGGGCTTCATGGAGTTGGTTCCAAGTTAAGGCTCTCAGGTTTTCCCTGCAAGTGCCTTTACCCAGAGTCAGCTTGTTGGCCCCCAGTTTTTATTATCACTAACTGGGTTTTTTTTTTTTTTTTGTTTTTTTTTTTGTTTTTTCTGAGACAGGGTTTCTCTGTGTAGCTTTGCGCCTTTTTCCTGGAACTCACTTGGTAGACCAGGCTGTCCTCGAACTCACAGAGATCCACCTGGCTCTGCCTCCCAAGCGCTGGGATTAAAGGCGTGTGCCACCACCGCCCGGCAATCACTAACTGTTAATAACAAAATGTATTTATGGGCTACAGTGTTATGTTTCTGGTACATTCCTTACACTGATCTCTTATACATTTATTTTCCTTTGTGATGGGAACATTCAAAATCTTCTTCCCTAGCGCTTTTGAATTAATGACACAAAAAGCTCACTGTTTCTCCCCCTGTGTGGCAGAACATCAGGACTCGTACCTCCTAGCTGCCTGTGAATCTGTACTCATCGACAAATTTCTTCATGTCTGTTAGTTACTTTTATTTTCTTCCTGCAGACTGAATGTCCTGTCCTCTGTTCACTGGGCACATTGACAGTGGGATGTTGTCTTCATTCATTTTGGTAGAGAAGAAATGTTAGTTATTATGTCTTCGTTATATGGCAACAATGTTTTTGAATTGAAGCGTTGCTCCTGGTGGCTCTGCTCTAGAGAAGGTTGGCATAGCAGTGTGGCACGTGTTCCTTCCCCTCCCGGAGCATCTCCCGTGCTTTCTGCTCCTCTTGCTTGTGGCGCCTTTCTCTGCCTGATCGCAGAAAAAGATTACTCTGTATTTTATTCTGGTTTCCGTGTCTTAATTAAAATAATAACTCTTTGATTCTTTGGGGGTTTATTTTGATATGTGGTGGGAGGCCTTGGATTTTTTTTCCTGCCCCAAACTGCGAATGAATTGTTCCTACATCATTAATTGAGCATCGCACAAAACTTCCCATTAATTTAAATGCCACTTTAATCGATACTAAATTCTAACATGCACTGGGGTGTGTCTGCAGGCTTTTTACTCTTTCATAGCAATGTCTCTTCTTCTATATTGTTTTCAGTAATTATTATTTTACAGCCCATTTCATATCTGGTAGATGAAATGCATTATTTATATTTGTGAAAAATTTATTATTCACTATGTTTATTTCTCCATTCATTGTTTGGACTCAGATTTTTATAAGTTCCAGTAAGTTGCTAGTTGAGTTTTAATTGCGATTCCATTAAGCTTGCATGTGACTTGGAGAAGAATCAATAGTTTGTAGCCTTTTCCCATCCGTGTGTAGGTGTGTGCTGTTACTGCTCAGGGCTCCCTTAAAACTTGGCAAAGTCCCATGTTGTTGCAAATGTTTCTGCATGAGTCTCAGAGACTGTACTCCTAGGGAGAAAAATCAGGCAGTCTGTCTGTCTGTCTGCCCATTCATTCATTTATTTATCATCTATCTATCTATCTATCTATCTATCTATCTATCTATCTAACTATCTATAATCTTTTTTTTTTTTTTGGTTTTTCAAAACAGGGTTTCTCTGTGTGCCTGACTGTCCTGAAACTCGCTGGCCTTGAACTCACAGAGATCTGCCAGCCTCTGCCTCTGCCAGGATTAAAGGCATGAGCCACCACTGCCCAGCTTCATATATCTATTTTTAATCTATCACCTACTTATGTATCAATAATCAATCATCTGTCATCAGCTCATTATCTATTGATCATGTACTTATGCATTCATCAATCTATCAATCCATTATCATTTATCTATTAAATCATCTAGCATCTATCTACTTATAATCTATCAATATCTATTATCACTGATCTATTATCTATAATTTGCATATATATCAACTATCTGTCTATGTGTAGGTCAATCACCTATCTATCATCTACCTAGCTGTTATTTATCATCTATCTATCTATCTATCTATCTATCTATCTATCTATCTATCTATCATCTATCACTCATTACAGCTGTTTCCAGCTGGGAGCAATTCTGTCCTGGGGATGCTTGGCAAGGAGATAATTTTATCTGTCATAGCTGGAGACCAACAACTGTTATCTGGTGGGCAGAGACCTGTGATGTCACTGAACATGTTAAGTGACCTGGACAACAGTTACATGAGAGAATTGTCAGTCCCAGATATAAGCAGTATAGAAATGGGGCCTCCCTGGTCTCCATGGTGAGTGGGTGCTTGCCTAGGATGTGTGATACCCTGGGCTCAATTCCAGTACTGCAAAACAAACAAAAAAACAAACAAACCAAAGCAAAGTAAAATAAAACAACAACAAAAATGCTGTGTATATCATCTCGCACTTTCCTTTCATCGACTTTCTTATTCTTCATTTTAACTGCTGTGTGGTGCTCTGTAATGTGTACACAGTGCCTCTATCGGACCCTTGGAGGGTCTCACTGTGACAGAGCTTCAGTGAGCATCCCTGATTGGTTCTATGGCTCAATTTCTCTCTTTTATTCCTTCCCCAGACAGGGTTTTTCTGTATAACAGCCCTAACTGTCTTGGAACTTGCTTTGTAGACCAGGCTGGCCTTGAACTCAGAGATCCGACTGCCTCTGCCTCCTGAGTGATGGGATTAAAGGCGTGCGCCACCACTCCTGGCAAATGATTTTTGCTTTAAAATTTTATTTATTATTATTATTTATTTATTTTACGTGTGTGGGTGTTTTACCTGCATGTATGCCGGGTGCCCATGGAGATCAGAATAGAGTATTGGCTCCCCTAAGACTGGAGTTAATAGTGCGTGCTGCCTGTGGATGTGGGAATTGAACCCAGGTCCTCTGGAAGAGCAGCCAGTAGTCAACTTCTGAGTTAACTCTCCAGCTATGGATCTATTGTTAAGTAGTCATAATTTTTGTAGCCATTTTTGAGTCCTCTAGAAAAATAGTTTATCACGGACTTCAAACAATCCTTTGTTTTCTCAGAGTTGCGATTCCAATCTATTTCTGGTCTTTCAGTTTGCTTAGAAATTTTAGAACAATGGCGTACATCAGTGGGGACAGTGACCATCCTTGTTTTGTCCTTGACTTTGACGAGCTGGCCTCTGGCATTTCTGTTAGGGATGGATGGTTTAGCCTTTTGGGTTGAGATAAGTGTTATTTTTAATTTTAAGGTATGATCTCTGTGTTTAATTAGTTAATTAATTAATTTTATTTTATTTATTTATTTTTTGAGACAGGATTTCTCTGTGTAACAGCTCTGGCTGTCCTGGAACTCACAGAGGTCTACCTGCCTCTGTCTCCTGAGTGTTGGGATCAAAGGCATGCGCCACCATGGCCCAGCTATTCCAATTATTTTTATAGATTAACTTCATCATATGGTTTTCTTTTTCTAAATTATTATAGTAGCAACTTTATATTATTTATTTTGGATATCTAGCTCTGCTTAGCCTAGTCACGAGGTAGAACAGGCTTACCTTGAACTGTTGGTGCCCTCCTGCCTTCCCTGACAGGCCTGGGATTACAGGCGTGTGCCACCCACCTGCAGAAATTAACTTTTACTACCGTAGCAGCCTTGCAGTGTTGAATATATTCGGCTAATTTAGCTGCAAAGTTACATTTACCTGTGTTTTTGTTTTTGTTTTGTTTTGTTTTTTGAGACAGGGTTTCTCTGTGTAGCTTTGGAGCCTGTCCTGGAACTCACTCTGTAGTCCAGGCTGGCCTCGAATTCACAGAGATCCACCTGCCTCTGCCTCCCGAGGGCTGGGATTAAAGGCGTGCGCCACCACCACCTGGCCTGCCTGTGTTTTGTTTAATGAATTTTATACATGTGAGACATTAATGATGATTGACTTTTATGAGTCATCTTTGTTTAACTCAGAGTGACAAGATTTCCTCCTTTCTTATGAGGACATTATTGAGATTATTTGCATTTAGTGAAATGCACAAACCTTGAGCTTATGGCTTGATGAATTTTGACAAATAGGCACACCACAGTATCTACCATTAAAATCAAGACATGGTACAGTTTTACAGCCCAGGAAGCTCCCTTGTTGCTCGTCCGTTCAATCGTTTCTCTGTGGGGTGAGGAGATGGCTCAGTGGATAAAGTACTAGCATAAGTATGAGGTCCAGCATTTGGATCCTTAGGAACCGAGTAAAGCTGGGTGGGTGTGATGGCCCACCTGCTATCCCAGCACTTGGGAGGCAGGGAAGGGGGAATCCCTGGGGCAAGCTTGCTATCAGGACTAGCAGACACCCGTGCACCCACACATTTGAACCCGTGTACACACGTGCACACATATCATGCATGTATTCCCGAGAAAAGAAACCACTTCTCTGATTTCTATCAACAGAGATTCATTTTGCGCAAGAGCATCATGTAAATGGCATCCGTTTGTTCTGTGTGATTGGCTTCTTCCATCTCACAAGGCTTTGAGATTTAGCCCGAGCATCATGTCAATAGTCGGTTTAGCTTTGTGAAATGAGCTGATAAGATTTTTCACCTTTTTTAATGCCCTGAAGGGTTTTGCCACATGGAAATGATTTGCTGTGTGGCAGGCTGAGGTAACTCATCTAAGAAAATCACAGGAGGCAGGAGCCATCAGTGAAGACGTCTTTTGGCAATCTCCTTTACATTTTCCCCTGGGATTGGTCTATCCAGGTAGACATTGTCTTTAAGACAATTTTTGGTATGTGGTGTCTTTCCGGAAAATGACCCGTCTCTTTGAGGCTTGGAAAATATGAGCACACAACTATGCTGAGTCCTTTCAGAGTGCTTGAATCTATGGTTTCCCATTTGGCACTGATAACAGTTTTGCTTCCATTAATGAGAGATGCAGGTTATTTTGTGAATGCTGAAATTTACTTAATTCTACCTTTTATACGGTGACTGATCAATGGTTAGTATCAGTGATGCCTGTTGTGTGCCCCCATCTGAAACCTAAAGTTTATATTTTATCTTTATGTGTGTGTGTGTGTATGGAGGTGTGTGCGCGCATGTTCACATGTGTGAGTGTGAGCATGTGCATGCCTCATTGCACAGGTTGAGGTCACAGGTCAATCTTGGGTGTTGGTCCTTGCCTTTTACCTTGTTCAAGACAGGATTTCTTGTCGTTTTCCCTCTGTGTACTGCAAGCTAGCTGGATTCTGAGTGTCCCCCTATCTCCATCTCCCATCCTGCTATATAGGAGCACTGGGATTATAGATTTGTGCTAGTGTCTCCAGTTTTACATGGGTTCTGGGGATCCAAATTCAAGGTCCTAATACTTCACCTATCAAATCATTTCATCAGGCCCTAATGCTACTTTTAGTGATTTAAAGCAGAAATAAAGATGTCAGCAGGCTGCCACTCCTTCTGGAAACTCTGCTGGAGAATCTTTCTGCTGTGTTTGTGCATGCGCACGTGTGTGTATTCATGTGTGAGCAGGCGTGTGGAGGCCAGAGGTCCACCTCAGGTTCACTCCTCTGGAGCCTTCTCCCTTTGTTTTGAAGCAGGGCAGGACGCCAGTGGGACCTGAGAACACCCGACTAGGTTAAACTGGCCAGGGAGCCCCAGGGACCCTCCTCCCTTCACTCCCCCTGACTCTGGGCCTACAAGGACATGCCACCACCCTCAGCTTTTTACGAGCAGCTGGGGTGGAACACGCTGGGGTGGAACTCAGACATCTGTGCCTCCATGGCACTTACTGTGAGATTTCTCCCAGCCCCCACTAGCTGCCACCTCTTGGCTCCCAGCACATTCCTCTGTGCTCTGGGCCGCGATTCAGCCTCTGGTCCCCAGAACCTTTGTCTTTGCTTTCAGCTGTCTTTTTCAGCTTCTTTATTCTGCGTGGTTCCATTTTTTTTATAAACTGCTAGTTTTTTTTTACTGTTAGTTTTTAAAATTGGGATCCAAGGCAATGGGTTCCACAATTGCATTTCATTCATGTTTTGTTTCCTTGGTCGTCTTGCCCCGCCCCCTTTCACCCCCCTCACCCCGCCCCGGTCTGGATCGTCCTTCTCCTTCCTCTAGCCTCTTTCAAGTCATGTGGATTCTGTTTCCCTCCTGTCCCACCCCCTCCCTTATCCCTATTTCCACCCACCCCTGTATCGTCCCCTTTCTAGTCTCACAATTCACCCCCCCAATATACACATACATTAAAATTAAAGTCTAGACTCCACATCCGGGAGGAAGCATGTGACATTTGCCTTTCCGAGCCCAGGGTACTTCACTGAAGACAGTAATTTCCAGGCCCATCCATTTCCCTGTAAATGTCACAGTTTCATTTTTCTTTACAGCTAAATAAAATTCTATCAAATATATATGTACCATGTTTTGTTTTTTTTTCTCATCCATTTATCTGTTGATGGGCATCTAGGCTGGCTCCATTTCTTGGCTAATGTAAATACTGAAACATGCTTATTATTATATCTGGTGTTTTTTGAAACAGGGTCTTGTTATGCCTAGGCTGGCCTTGAACTAGAGATCTTCTAGCCTCCATTTCCAAAATGCTGGGATTAGATGTGTGTGTTACCATGCCTCACTACTTTGATATTTTATTTAAAAAATTATTTAAAAATTAATTATTTAAAAATATTTAAGTTATTATCTTATTTTTATTATAAAAGCTTGTGAATTAAAAACCCATAATAATCATACTAATCAAATTAAGCCAGCCTCAGAAAGACAGATATTGCATGTTTTCTTTCGTGTGATTCCTAGACTTTACATAGCTACATAAAATCATGTGTGTGTCTGTGACGTGAAAGTAGAAGTGACGTCATCTAGGAGACAAAGGGACATGGGGGGGATGGGGGAGATATGCTCAGTGTACAGTGTATTACAGAAAAGGGTACTGCCGCAGAACCCAGTACAGTGAATGTACACAGCAGAAAGTAGAAAAAAAAAAAAAGACAAAGTTGTATTTCTAGTTGTTTTGTCTGAGTTAGAATTCAAACAAAGCTCCCACATTGATTGCATTATATCTTGTAACTCTTTCATTGCTTTGGATCATTGGGGGAACCACACCTTCTGCTCCAATGTGTCTTCTATTTAAAAATAAGTTAAATAGGACTGCGGAGATGGCTCAGTAGTGAAAGCTCTTACTACACAAGAGAGAGGTCTGGGGTTTGAATCCCGAGAGCCCACGCACATGCCGAGTGGTGTGGTAGACTGCTTGAGGTGGATTCCAGCTCCGGAAGACTGGGGCAGGGCATCCTTGGAGCAGGCTGGCTGTTGACAGTAGCCATGTTGACAAGCTCTGGGTTTGGCTGAGAGACCCTGCTTCAAAGAACGGAGAAGAATGACTGAGGAGGATCCCTGATGTCAGTGACCCTTGGGTCTACACACACACACACACACACACACACACACTTAGAAACAGTGAAATATACACAAAAAGGCAGAAAACAGAAGAGCAAAAGATAAGAAAATGAGTGGAACACACTGAGAGTTCCAACGTGCAGAGAAGAGGAGTTGGAGAATGAGAGGACATGGAAAACCAAATGGGAAACACCAAGGAAATTGTTTCGGAAGAATGTGGACCCAGCAAATGTTCAGTAAACTAGAACCACACTTGTGTTACGTGTGTGTGTGTGTGTGTGTGTGTGTGTGTGTGTGTGTAATGCACGTATGTGTACATGCATATATGCATATGTGTGCCTGTGTGTGTTCAGTGTAGGACATTGAGTATCCTGCCCTATCTCGGTCTGCCACATTTTTCTAAGACACGGTATGTTGCCAAATCTGGGGTTTGCTCCTTTTTTTCTGGCGAGGCTGGCTGATCAGCAAACCCTAGAGGTCTGCATGTCTCCAGTGCTGGGATTACAGGTGCACACTGTTGTGCCTGGCTTCCTGCATGGGTGCTGGGGATTTGAACTTGAGCTTTTCTTCCTATGTAGCAAGAGCAGTTAACTACTGAGCCGTCTCCCTTGTCTCTCGTGCCTTTGAAAAGAGGTTTTGTTTGTTTGTTTGTTTGCTTTACAGTGGGATCATACATCTGAGATTTCTGGCTTACTTAGAAGAAACTTGATGTCAAGGTTGTAGAACAAAAGTTAACTTGCGATTTGCATATGATGAGGCTGCAAACCAAAAGACCCCCTACCCTATGTGCTTACAGAACAGGACAGGTGTGCCCCTACTGAAAGCTTACCAGTAGAAACCCAGAGCCTCCTTTGGAAAGTATGTAGAAGAAGGAAAGCATGTAACGTATTGTATTAGTTACTTTCTATGGCTTTGAGAAAACACTGTGACTAAGGCAACTTACAGAAGGAAGAGTTTATTTGGGCTCTTGGCTCCAGCGGGAAAGAGTCCGGCACTATCATCACAAGGAGGCATGGTGACAGGCAGGCATTGCTGTAGGAGCAGACACTGAGAGCTCACATCTGGAATGGGGAGCACAAACCAGAGGAGACAAACTGGAAATGACTTGGGTTCTCAAAGCCCACCTCCAGTAACATTCTTCCTCCAACAAGGCCAGACTTCCCAACCTCAAACAGCACCACCAACTGGGGCCCAGTGCTCAGATGCCCAAGATTATGGGGACATTTCTCATTCGAACCACTATACTTATGAAACCAGAAAGGAGAGTAAACTATCATTTTTTTTTTAAAGACAGGGTTTCTCTGTGTAACAGCCATGGCTGTCCTGGAACTCACTCTGTAGACCAGGCTTGAATTCACAAAGATCCACCTGCCTCTGCCTCCCAAGTGCTGGGATTAAAGGCGTGCACCACCACCACATAGCATCTTTCAGCAAACCCTACCAGCATGCACCACCACAACCAGTGCAGATTTATTACTTACTATGTTAGTTTTTTTTTTTTTTTTGGAGATAGGTTTCACAGTGTAACCCAGGCTGGCTGGAACTCATTACCTTCCCACCTCAGCTTCTTAATTACTGTACTAAATTGTTTTGTGAGCCATGTAATTTATAAAACACTATCCTTTAAGGTGATGAAGTCTTTCAATTAATTTGTGTGTGTGTGTGTGCTTGTGTGTACAGGTGTTTATGCACATGTGTACATACATGAAGGCACAGAGGTCAATGTTGAGTGTCTTTTTCAATCACTTTCTACTTTTATTTTGTTTTGAGACAAAGTTTCTCTGTGTAACAGCTCTGGCTGTCCTAGAATTGGATTTGTAGACCAGGCTGGTCTCCAACTCACAGAGATTCACCTGTCTCTCTCTGCCTCCTGAGTGCTGGGATTAAAGGCATGCACTATCACTGCCTGACAATTCTCTACTTTTTTGAGACAAAGTCTTTTACTGAACCTGAAGTTCACCTATTCAGCTAGACTGGCCAGCAAATCCCAGAAACCCTCCTGTCTCCACCACCTCAGAGCTGGGACCACTGGAGCGCTCAAACACATTCAACCACACTCAGCCTTTTTTACATGAGTAGGGGAATTGAAGTGAGGTACATGTGCTCATACAGAAACCATCTCCCCAACCCCTCAGTTAATCTCCACAACATAATATGTAAGGCAGACAGTGAGGCTCAGAGATCTTAAATGACCTGTCGAAGTCCACAGAGTTTTCCAAAGCTGGGATTTAGATGGAAGTCTCTGATTCTTTCAGCCTGTCCCTTGTGGTCACCTCAAGGTCACAGAATGGTTGAAGAATGAGATGAAGGTCATGAGGTGTTAAAAGACAAGGACAAAAGATGACACGTGCCAGCCAAGTCGTCACTGTGTTGAGTGACACTTTCCAGACAGCAGCCATCAGCAGTCTCTCCACACCAGTCACTCGCCAGACTTGGTTATGTGGCCTGCCCTCTTGGCAGAGCAGCTTGGAAATGTAACATTTTAAATAGGGGTGTTGATTCCTTGAGTGGCATCAGTGTTCTGTTGGGAAGGCAGATTGGAGTAGACACCCAGGTCTCCGCAGAAGTTGGGAGCCAAGGCAGGCAGCGCATGCTTTTTCCTTGGTTAACCAGCCACTGTTCACATAGATGGCCAAGTCTCCTTCTTCTTGGCTTTGGATGCTGTGAATTATTTTCCTGGAATGGAATCAAGCTTTTAATATAATGTATATATTTAATATTTAAATACCATGAGTTAGCTGCCCTTTTCTCTCCCCAAGTCAAGATTACAAGGATGAGACCAAATCTTGTGAAGATCCAATCCAAGTTGTTCTGCTAATAAAAATGAGTAGGGGTCTGGGAAGAGGGCTGAGTTGATAAAGTGCTCAATGTATAAGCATGACGGCCTGAGTTTGGTTCTATGTGAAAAGCGGGTGTGGTGGCGTGCAGCTACACCAGCGCCAGGAAGGTGGAGACCGGAGGATCATGGGGGCTCGCTGGTCAGCTGAATCAGTGAATTTCAGGTTAGGGAAGAGACTCTGAATCAAAAAATAAGGTGGAGGCTGGGAAGATGGATAACTAGGTAAAGTGTTAGCTGTACAAGGGTGAGAACCTGAGTTTGGATCCACGTTATAGGTGGTAGTGCACACCTGTAATCTCAGCACTGGGAGGTGGAGACAGGAGGATGATGGGGACTTGCTGGCCAGCTAGTCTAGCCAATCAGTGAGTCATCCAGTGAAAGAATGTCTTAAAAACACAACCTGGAGATAGAGGAAGACACTCAACATTGTCCTCTGCTGTGCACATGTATATGCACCTACACACATACAAAGGTGATGACATTTAGTATTCATTCATTCATTCATTCATTCATTCATTTTCCTACAGGGTCTCTCTGTGTAGCCCTGGCTGTCCTAGAACTTGCTCTGTAGACCAAGCTGGCTTTGAACTCACAGAATCTGCCTGCCTCTACCTCCAGAGTGCTGGTATTAAAGGAGTGTGCCACCAGTGCCCGGCAACATTTAGTTTTTTAAATATCCTACAAATGATTACCTGTTGTCTTCCAGACTTTTCTTCCCATGGTGCCTTTCCTTGCTTCTCATTCTCAACTCATCATTTCAACTGCTGTCACTTCTGATTCAGACTTTAGCCCATAGGATGCTAGAGAGAACCTCTAGTTGGAACAACTCAGGTTGCAGGAGGGGAAACTGAGGCCCAGGAAGTCAGGGAACTCTCTAATAAACACTGAGTCACTCCTGGATTTTCCAAAGCTGGGATTTGGATAGAAATCTCTGATTCTTTTGGCCTATCCCTCATGGTCATCTCAAGGTCACAGGATGGTTGCAATATGAGATGAAAGTCACACGGTGTGAAGAGCCGAAGTCAAAAGGTGACGCACGGCAGCAAACTCTGCACTGTGTTTAGTGACACTTTCCTGAAGCCCACCCAGCAGCTCTGGTGTGGTCATCTCAGAAGGCCTGTGTCTCCTTAGAGTCACCACTCAAACTCAAGGAGAAACGTTAGGGAAGTCACCAGCCAGAGGACACTTGGACATCCCCTGTAGGAGATGCTGTATCAACTCTTAGCTTGTGCTTTCTGACCCCCTTGCTTCAGGGAAGAAAAAAAAAGAAAGAAAAAGGCCTGTAATTCCAGCACTCAGGAGGCAGAGGCAGG
>CABHPQ010162794.1:810-69640 GCA_902168405.1 Peromyscus aztecus | reverse complement strand
CAGGTTTGGTCTTTTCATGGTGTCCCAGATTTCTTGGACATTTTGGGTCATGACTTTGTTGGCTTTAGTGTTTTCTTTGACTGATGAATCTATTTCTTCTACTGTATCTTCAACGCCAGAGATCCTCTCTTCCATCTCTTGTATTCTGTTGGTTATACTTGCATCTGAAGTTCCTGATCGTTACTTAGATTTTCTATTTCCAGCATTCCCTCTGTTTGTGTCTTCTTCATTTTTTTCTATTTCCCTTTGCAGGTCTTGGACCTGTTTCATTGCTTTTTCATGGCTTTCTTTCAGTGCTTTATTGTTTTCTTCCAGGACTTTATTGTTTTCTTCTACTTTAATTGTCCTTTCCTCTAGGTTTTTAAAGTGTTCTTGCCAATTTTTTGTCTGCTCTTCTATATAGGCCTCTATCTTCTTCATGATGTTATTCATAAGGCTGTTTTCTTCTGCTTCATCCAATTTTTGATGATCAGCTCTAGATGTTGGAGGAGGGCTGGGTTCTGGTGATGCTGTATTGCTCTTCATTTTGTTGTATGTACTTCTGCCTTGACGTCTGCCCATCTCCTTGTGTTCGATCTTGGTCTTATCAGCACCCTTGGTGGAGAGAGAACTGACAGATTCGGGAAGTCTCTCTCTTTTGTCCAGATGGGACTCTCCTGTCCAAATGGGAAGTCCGAGGCAGGTTGGGAGCTCTTGTCCAGATGGGAAGGCCGAAGCAGGATGGGAGCTATTGTCCAGGTGTGAAGCCCGAGGTAAGATGGCAGCTCTTGTCCAGAAAAGAAGTCTCTTGTCCAGAAGGAAAGTCCGGGGCAGGGTGGGAGCTTTGTCCAGAAGGGAAGTCCAGGGCAGGATGGGAGCTGGGGGCCGGTCTCTAAGTCTCAGGAAGTGGCGGGGGTCTCCGGGGATGATGGACTTGGGGGCAGGGCTTGGAGACTGCAGGGGATCTTGGAGCAGGGGGGCCTTCCCGGTAGGGGTGGGGTGTAGAAGGAAGCCTGCCCCTGGCCAGAAGTTGGAGCCAAGGTGGACAGGTCTTCCCAGGGGTGTCTGGTGCCCAGGGATGGCAATATTTATAGCAGTTGTTTAATAGAGATAAAAATCCAGTATCAGTACAACTTTTAAACTGTTAAAGCATAATTTGATAACACATGTAATAAAAATTTGCTGGAATAAAACTACTGTCACAGGTGTGTAGACGCCTGCAGAAGCCAGAAAGAGGCTTTGGGTACCCTCATGCTGTAATTACAGGCAATGGTGAGTCTCCTGCTATGACTGCTGGAAAGCGATCTGGGTCATTTGGAAGAGCAGTAAGCACTAACCCCTCGGTAATCCTTTCAGCTCACTGACCCTATTCTTCCCCTTCCCCATCCCCTTTTGTAGTCATCTTTTTAACTTTTTCTTTGATTTTTTAGATTGTAGTATAATTACACCATTTCTCCTTTCCTTTTTCTCCCCCCAAATCCTTCCATTTGTGCTACCCTGCTTTCTTTCAAATTCATGGCCTCTTTTTTATTTGTTGTTTGGCCATGCATATATTTGCATATATACGCAAAAAGATGATCACTTGGTATTTGACAACCAATTGGTGTGTTCTTCTTTGGGGAAGACTATTTCTGTAGCTCCCAGTATCTCTTAGTTGCCTGTCGTTCTTTGTGTAGGGGTGCAGCCTCACCACCTAATTTTATTATTCATTTTACTTGTCCTATTCACAATTATGCCATGGATGTTTTATATTTAGAAGGTTTTGACAGTTTGTAGAACAGTTTGTAAAAAGAATACAAATCTAAACTAAAAGTACTTAGCAGATTTTAGCTGGTCTTCGAAAGTACTGGCTTCTGTAAGTAGTTGCTTCATAAGGTATCAGCATATGTACTAAAACGTAGTGATACAGGCAAAGGCTGAGCCACCACACCTGATGACCTAAGTTTGATCCTCAGAAGCCACACAGTAGAAGGAGAGAACCAACACCTATATGATGTTCTCTAAATTCTGCACATACACTATGGCAAGTTCATGTCCTCCACAAAAAATATCACTGACAAATAGACACACACACACACACACACAGTGAGAGAGAGAGAAAAAAACACTTACAAGCATACACACTCATGCACACTAAACAAAATGTAAGAAAAATATACTTGTATTTTTATTTTAAAATAAAATACAATTACATTATTTTCCCTTTTATTCCCTCCCTCTAGTCCCTTCCATTTATTTCCCTACATTCCTTTTCAAATTCATATCACTTTAAAAATTGTTATTGTTACCTATGTAGAAAAATGTATAAATATATAAATACAGCATTCTGACTTCATTTAGTGTACCTCTATGTCCATGAGTTCAGAAGTGACCACTTGGAATTGGATAAACAGTTAGGGAGTTCCTCCCTGGAAATGATTACTACTCCCTCTCCCAACAGTCCCTAGTTGCCTGTACTTCTGTGCATATGTCCTCTTTTCTAAAGATATGTCCTCTTTGCAATGTCCTCCTCTTTTCTAAAGATAGCATGTCTCTTGGTGTTGTCATTGTTCAGGTCCTATTTAGACAGCCACATTTTTGAGGTATTATGGGTGTATCTTCCCTCTCATTTGTAAGAGAAATGACCTCCCAACAGGTTTCCTGGTCCTGTGGCTTTAACAGTCTTTCTGCTCTCCCTATCAAGATGCTCTCTGTAGATGCATCCATTGGATCTGGGAAGCCCATGATTAGCTGTTCTCTATTTTTGACCAGTTGTAGTTTTATGTAATGTAAAGCAGCATATGTACCAAAACGTAGTGATACAGGCAAAGGCTGAGCCACCACACTTGATGACCTAAGTTTGATCCTCAGAAGCCACACAGTGGCTCTTTCTACTCCTTCTTTGATTAGAGGTGAGAGCTACATTACTCTGTGAGTTTAAAGATTTGAAAACCTCCTCCTGGAGGACTCACTTTCAAATATCAAAAAGTACAATATAAGCTTCCAAGGGAATAAAGGAACCAATAATCTTACCCAGCTGTGTTGTGATGCATAGGAAACACAACAAAGACTAGTAATGGGGTCAATCCATGAAGTCTCTTTAATGAGCAAAAGAATTTATTTGAGGGTTAACTCACAACCACAGGAGATTTATCATAGGGTCCTGGAAAGTTGAGCTATATCTCACACTGATCTGCCTGGTCCAAGATCTTTTTTCATGATTTTCTTTAAGGGAATTATTGTTTTCTTGCAATTTTTTTATTTATAATTTTCTCTATTTCTTTATAGATTTCTTCCAAATTCTTTGTTTGTCTTTTCCTCGATTTCATTTTTCATTTTCTCTTAAAAGGCCTCTGGCAACTTCATGATGCTATTCTTAAGGCTGCTTTCTTCTGCTTCTTCTACCTTGTGATGTTCAGGTCTTGCTGTTGGAGGAGGGCTAGGTTCTGGTGATGCTGTATTGCTCTTTATGTTGTTGTATGTACTTCTGCCTTGATGTCTACTCATCTCCTCCTCTAATGAGTGTAAGAGGTGCCTGTGTCTGAGAGAGTTGCTCTTGGTCCACTCTGTGCTTGTTGTGTCTGTGTCTCCAGGCCCTTCTGGGTCTAATCTTAGTAGCTCTTGGTCTAATTGGAGCAGGCAGATTCTGTGTCTCAGGGAGGTTCTCTTGGGTCAACCCAAGCCAGTTGATTCTGTGACTCACTGATCCACTCTTGGTCTTATCAGAGCTCTTGGTCCAGTCAGAGCTGACAGATTCTGTGTTTCAGGACACCTCTCTTAGTCCAATGAGAGGTGGCAGATTCTACTTCTCAGAAAACCACTCTTGGTCTAATGAGGGCTGGCAGATTCCCTGTCTCCTGAGGTTATTCTTGGTCCAATGACAGCTCTTTGTCCAATGAGAGCTCTCTCTAGGCCCAATGAGAGCTCTCTCTAGGCTTGATGAGAGCTCTCTACGCCTGATGAGAGCTGGGGGTTGGTTTACAAGCCTCAGGGGCTAGGGTCTCTGGTGGGTGGGTATGGGGGCAGGGCATGCAGATTGCAGGGTCTGCTGGGAGGTCTCGGTGAGGGAGGGGCCTTCCCACAGGAGCCGGGGCCAGCTGGCCTGCAACTGGGGCTGAGTTGAGCGGGTGTTCCCAGGGGAACTGCTGGGGCCCAGGAATGGGTCCTAGGGGCAGGGCTGCTGGGTATGAACAGAGTCACTCACCTCTAGGCCCGTTGAGGGCTGGGAGTTGGTTTCCAAGCCTCAGGAAGTGGCTGGGGTTTCAGGAGGATGGGTATGGGTCAGGACCTGTAGATTGCAGGGTCTGCTGGGAGGTCTTGGTGAGGGAGGGGCCTTCCTGCAGGAGCCCTGCTGCTGGCCAGCAACTGGGGCTGAGTTGGGTGGGTGTTCCTCGTCCAAGATCTTAAAACCAGGAGGTAGCAAAGAGAGAGGTGCATACATGCATTCCAGGTCTTAAGGGTCCTCCTGAGGCCCCAACCCAGGGCCAATTACCACAAGGTCAGACAGGTATAACAGTTGCCTGCTACCTCACTAGGGGCAGTGCTTCAGGGTATGGCTCAAACAGCCCTACACTACAGACTAGCATGGCATAATATCCCTAAAGGAGTTATAGCAGCACTCATATATTGGCAGTAGCCAAAAGCTATCAATTGGACTTAAGGTCTGCTCACCCAGAGGAAATTATGATTGGTGTTGGAACTTACTCAACTTCTTTGGGGTTAGTGAAGTTATGGGTTTTAGAGGAGAACCTTCTACTGTCACTTTACTAAACAAGCAGAATTCCTCAAAGTAATGATTAAACACTAGGTATGACTCAAAATATTGAGCTCTTTCAATGGATTTTTTAATTTATAATATTTTTTGTCAAGATTAGTGTGTGTGTGTGTGTGTGTGTGTGTGTGTGTGTGTAAGAACTTACATAGGAAAGAAGAGGGTATTGGATCCTTGGAGCTGGAGTTACAGGTGTTTGTGGCCTGCCTTACATGGATACTGGGAATGAAACTAGTCCTTTGAAACAGCGAGTGTTCTTAACTGCTGAGCCAGCTCTTCAGCCCCAGATATTTATGACATTTTCACAAATGTCTTTTTAAAAAACTTTTGTATTGATTCTTTGTGGTTTTGAATCATCCCAATCCCACTCATTTCCTTGTCCATTCATATTTGCCCTAGAATAAAATAAAATTTAAAAGGAAAACCAAAAACCCCAAACTCAAAACCAAAACCAACCAAACAAACAAACAAACAAAAAATCTCAGGGTGGAAGCTGTAGTATGGTTCAGTTGGTCACACAGTATACCCCTTAGTCCATACATCTTTACTTGTACTTCCTTGTAAGTGTTCATTGCAACGAGTCATTGGTCTGGTTCGGGGCCTCTGGCTTCTGCTACACTATCAAATATTGGATCCTCGCTGGGACTCCGCTTGGATATCCTGTTGTTGCCTTGTGTCATGGAGATCCTGCAGCTTTGGATCTGCAGGTCCAGCCCCTTCACACGCTCCAGCAGTTCATAGATGCATTGGATGTTGGGGTGGACTAACTTCATAGACCTGATTCTGAGCCTGGGTAGTAGCTTGGTTGGTCAGCCCACCAGCTTTCCCTCATCCTCATCATTACCACCCAGGTGAGCTCTCCATCACTACCTGGGCTAGCTCACCCAATGCTGCAGGCAGCAAGGAGTGGGGCCAGTTCGCCTTCTCTCATGCCCTTAGGTCTGGCTCATCTTCTCCTACACCACTAGGGCCAGTTCTACTGTTTTGCCCAGGAGTGGTGCATGGCCTGCTTTCCCGAGTGTTGCAGTTGGTAAAGGGCAAGGTCAGCTTCTCCACTCTGATGACCCCATGACTAGCTTTCCTATCTGCAATAAGTGGAGACGGGTGAGGGGCTAGGGGGACATCTCTCCTTAGTTCCACACCATCACATGACAGACAGGTCATGGGGCTAGCTAGCCTACTCTCATGACTTCACAACCGGCTCATCTGCCCCCCTGCAGTTGGTAAGGGGCAGGGCCAATTCACCCTAGTGATGCAGCCAGTGATGGGCAGGGCCAACACTGTGTAGCTCTATGCTCCCTGCCTTTAGTGTCAACAGAGTCAAAGCCATCAATACAGACCACAGTCGCTCCAGGACCACAGACTCAGATATGGACATTGCGTACAGCCCAGACCTGGACAACGCCATGGGCTTGGGTGGCAGTGTAGGCCACTCATATCTGTATGGCTCCAGCAGCAGCATGACACTCAGATAACCACATGGTCCTAGGTGGCAACCCCGACCCCTAATGTCCCTGTGGCCCTTGGTGACAACACAGGCCACAGATAACTACCTAGACCCCAGTTGCAGTTGGACCACAGACCCAGACATTGTTCTTGGCAGCAGTCCAGTTCCAGATATCACCGTGGTTGGCAGTTCAGGTCACTCAGAACAGCATGAATCCAGCAGCCGCATAGCTCTGAAACATCAACATGGTTGCAGCTGGTGGCCCAGATCCTGGATATCCACATGGACCTCAATGGCAACAGGTACCTTGGACATCAAGACAGCTCAGACACATACAAAGCCATGGTCTCTGGTGACAGCACATGTCACTCAGCTCTGTATGAGCCAGAAAGCAGCAAGGCCCTCTGATACCAACATGGCGTCAGGTGGTATCCCAGATCTTGGACATCTGTGTGGCCTTTGGTGGCAACATGGGCCATGGACATCAACGTAGATCCAGGCTGTGGTAGGACCACCAATCCAGACATAGGTTTTTGGCAGCATCTGGGGCCCAGATGTCATCATGGCCCTAGTTGGCATAGTAGGTCACCCTAATTAGCATGGCCCCAGTTGCATCATGGCCCTTGAACACCACCATGTCCCCAGGTGGCAGCTCAGGCCTTGGGTGGTAACAGGAGCCACCAACATCAATATAGACCCTGGCTGCAGTAGGGCCATGGACCCAGACATGGCCCTCAGTCACAGTTCAGTTCTAGACAACATGATGGTCCCCAAGTGGCAGCACAAGCCACTAGGTATGTGTTGGGGAATATTATTTTAAGGTGTGTTACTTTTGGTTATGTTGCATTTGTTTAACTCTGGGAAACTGTGTTACTGTGCCTGTCTAAAACACCTGATGGTCTAATAAAGAACTGAACGGCCAATAGCAAGGCAGGAGAAAGGATATGTGGGGCTGGCAGGCAGAGAGGATATATAGAAGGAGAAGTCTATGAGGAAAGGAGAGGTAGCCAGAGAAGGAGGACTCCAGGAGTCAGCCTCCCAGCTATACAGCAAGCCATGGAGTAAGAGTAAGATTTACAGAAGTAAGAGAATGGGAAAAGCCCAGAGGCAAAAGATAGGTGGGATTAATTTAAAGTTAAGGAAAGCTGGCTAGAAACAAACCAAGCTAAAAGCCAGGCATTTATAAGTAAGAATAGGCTTCCATGTGTGATATATTTGGGAGGGGCCCCCTAAAGGAGTGAACAAACAACAACAGGTATGGCTCTGATGGCAGCTAGATATTGAAAGACTAACAGAGACACAGGTGTTGGCCCAGACTATGAACTTCTGCATGGTCCTCGATGGCAACAGGAACCATGGACATCAACACAGAGCCTGGAAAAAGCAGGGCCATGAACCCAGACAGGGCCCTTGGCAGCAGTCACCATGGTTCTGCATGGCAGCACAGGTCTCCTTCATCAGCACGGTTCCCGTGGGGGCACATCCCTCCCTGACATGGTCACAGATGGTGACCCAGATTCCAAGCTTCCACAAGACCCTCGATGGTAACAGAAGCCATGGACGTCAACACAGAAAATCACTGCTGGGTTAGGTCCATGGACCAAGACAGGGCCCTAGGCAGAAGCCCAGGCTCAGACGTCACCATGGCCTTGAGTGGCAAGAAGGTCATCCATGTCAGCCCATTCCTCACCACGCTCATCTTTTCAGATCCACCTCTCTTCCCAGCACATAAACCTTGCTGTCTCTCTTCCATTTCCCCACCCTGTACTCACCATAATGGTTCCCAGCCCAGGATTTCTGCCAGCCCAGGCCAAGTGACCTGGGATGGAGTTGTGGTTGTCATCCTCATGCCTGCCTGGAACTAACTCACGTCTTTTTAAAAAAGAATCTTTCCATAGGTACATCTTCAAAGACAAAGTTATTATTAGTCAGTATTGCCATTAAACTATAATTATAAATATTATCTAAGATACCCATAATTCCTGAAAAGGTAAATTTAGTTTGAACTAAAGTCACTTTCAAACAAGCGACTCAAAAATTTTCAAAGTACTGACCAATGCACTAACATGCAAATTAAGGATCTATAGATTATATAAGTTTCCTTGTGCTGACTTCATTCCCATGGTGCCTTCACTTTAGAGAACTTTACAATGGAGATAGTACATTTATTTTAGAAGAAGACTGACTACCAAAATAAAATGAGTATTTTCTCACTTTATCTCCAACCACTTAAAGAATAACATATTGTCCTGTGAATCAAAAAAAAAAAAAAAGTTGCAGTGGCTAAGAAATGCAGGTTACCAACCTTGCTCTGAATAGTTTTGAAACTTCTCCAGATTTTTACTGCATTAAATACTACAAAGCTACTGTACCTATCTTAATTGAGCTCCCTATTCACTCTGCACTGCCAGTATGTTTGGATTATTTCATTTGCGAACATCTATTCAATCAATTGTATCACCAATATTATTTGGTAATTAATTTCATAAGGTATGTAGGAATGCAAAAATGAAATATATTCCAGTAGAATAAAACAAATTAGCATTAATTGAGGCACTCTGAATTATATTTTACCAACTTCCAATGTTTTAAAGGAAATGAGTTATACTTAAGAATATGATATATGACACTTAACGATCAATCTATAAAATGTAGACATGGTGGGCCATTCCTATATCAGCACATGAAAGGTAGATGCAGAAAGATCAGAAGTTCAAGGTCATTCTTGTCTATGTAGTGAGTTTGAAATCCTAAAATCCTCAATGTTATTTGAGGCCCATTAATGATAAATACTCACTTTTTAACCACAAAAAAAGACAGGACAGCTCTCTGGAGTCAGAATATTATTATCATCCATGCTTAACTCATGAAGAGCTGCTGTAACATGGAGTTAATCAACTTGGCACACATATTAGACTCAGACATGGAAGCAGGAGTCCATAACCCATGTTCTAATTTTAAATTTATTTTTGAAATAAGACTTTCCTGTAACCCATGTTCTGTTTTTATTTTTGAGACAGGTCTTGCCAGTGTTGAATTTGAGCTCACTTTTTCTGGTCTCAGCTTCCCAAGTAATGAAAAATCTGTACTGCTGTGCACGGCTCTAGCTCTCATTATTCAACCATATTGTCCATAGAGTTTATCTGGTGCTAATCATAAACTCAGAACAGAGGTCTAGATAAGCATAGCATAATAACCTATTGCTGTTCTAATAAAAATGTAAGTTATTAATTCACTAAAATGTTATACAATCATTGAAAAAACTCTGTACCGGGCATAGACACATAATGCATGGTTTGTGCTGTATGCGAATTTGTACCAGAATTTACGAAGAGAATTAGTATAAAGGGGGTTAAGTTAGGCAATTGAGAAAAATAACATTGTAAGAGGAGTCTCCCTAAAGCTCAGTGTAAGTGTAGCCACCATAGAAATATCTATAAGCCTGTGTAAGGGATGGGGTAGAATTAATATATATTTCAGCATGAGAGCAATAAGAAGGTCTTGGCTTGAAGGAAGGAGATGGTAGGGTGGGTGAGTGAAGCACTGAAGTGCTAGGTGCAAATTGCAGATACAAATCAAAAGGTATGTCCGATAGAGCATGGCACATTTGGAGAAATCATGTAACTAGCTTATCTAAATTATCTTTTAAAATTTCAACTGATACAGGTGCACTTTAAGATTCTGAAACTATTGAAAGGGAGAAAAATGCTTTCTGAATGCAATAATCACCTGGATGTGAGGAACAGAAACACTGTGAGAGGTTTAAAATGCCTCAGTAAGCTGCTCCAGACCTGGTGACAGCCGGCTCTGAATATGCAGGAGACCTGACGTTCCTCCTTTGTACTGGGTTGGCAATTTTAAGCAGCATATTTTGAGGTAGGATTGTCTCAAAGGAGGAGGCATAGGGCCATTTGATGAGTCAACATGAAATGTGTCTTAATTTTGAGAAAACACATAGAAAGTTATTGGAAAGGTGAGCATTATATTTTAAAATAATTGCCCCGAAGTGCTCAATTACATGTTTCTTAGTATCAACATCTGTTAGTAAGAAAATAAAGATCAGGTTCCCAGACTCTCTAATGTACCCTTAAGTGATGAATAAACAGATTAAAGCATTTGAAGAAAGTGCATCTTGTATTTGGCAGTGAAATTCCGCTGTAGAGGATTAATCAAAGAGCATGAAATAAAGAAATGAACTTTTAAATTTCTACTATTTCTACAACATTTGATATAATTCTATAGGAGTCAGTAGAAAGACTTGAGCAGCTAGGGAGGATAGTTGAAAAATGACTTTTTCAATAGTTTCCTATCTGTTTTCTCTATTATAAAAGAAGAATAACAAAAACACCTCCTTTGTGAGTGTTAATGGATTAAATTAATTTTAATTCACATGGAGTTAACTGTAAAGAGACCGCACTTATCTAACATTCTCCACACATAGTGTGCTTTAACCAATACTTATTATCTTCTGTCTTTTACTGATTTGGTTTCAAGGAAAGTGAGTCTCCAAACACCAATGTAAATTATACAGCCATGCTCAGGAGGTGATATCTATCTCTCTGTCTGTCTGTTTATCTATTTGTCTGTCTCTGTCCATCATCCATGTATGTATGTATGTATGTATGTATGTATGTATGTATGTATCTATATCTATCTATCTATCTATCTATCTATCTATCTATCTATCTATCTATCATATATATGACTTATATACTTCAAATTTTTCTATATATGCACATATGAGTTAGAAACTTGATTGTAGAGAGATTATAAAATATAGAAATATTGGAAGAAAAATTTTGCCCTATTGATATTTGGACAGATTTGGATAAGAAGTTGTAATAGAGCAAGACAGAGCAGCCATTTCTCCATCTTATATTCTTGCTGAAGTCATTTTAAGTTTAACTAGAATTTGATCTCCTTGGTGGAGAACCCTAGAAAATTACCAAGCTCCATTCTAGGAACCTGAGGTTAAGATTCCCCAGCTAACTTAGCTTTGGTTAAACTGCCTGCTCATGTAAAAACCTCCTCCTGCAGCTGTTTAGCAAGATATCAGCATGTAGTTTTTGGCTTTAAAAATCACTTACCCGCTGGGCGTTGGTGGCACACGCCTTTAATCCCAGCACTCGGGAGGCAGAACCAGGCGGATCTCTGTGAGTTCGAGGACAGCCTGGGCTACCAAGTGAGCTCCAGGAAAGGTGCAAAACTACACAGAGAAATCCTGTCTCGAAAAACCAAAAAAAAAAAAAAAAATCACTTACCCTATAAACTTCATGCTACATTTGGGTCCCAAATATTTGAGTGTAGTCCTAACTGGCTGGAATAAAGACCTTTAATTGGCTGTAAACTGTGTCTGAGTGATCATCTTTGGTGGGCTTCCTGCAACAAAATGATCAACAGCTCATATGTTAATAATGTGTTTATCGTTATGGGGAAGAGGAGTCCATATAGTGTGAACCAGTAAAGAACGAATAGTTTGTTGGCTTCTAAAAGAGAAAGACATGAAAGACACAGAGAGGTATAGATGAGAATATTTCCATGATTCAAAACTCATCAAAATCTAAAAGTTATGAGGGAAATATTTGCCTCCAGTCTCTATATTCAGATATATAATTTTCCTACACAATTTTCAATTGTTTCATTGAGCACCATTCAAATGATATTAAACAACTACAAACATTTTTTTTATTTTATTTGTACAATTATAGCATATCCTGTAGTTTTTGTCCTTCATCATACATAGTGAAAAATAAGACTGGGAATCATTTGATTGTTAAAAAACATATTCATAAATTTGAAGAAATATGCCCTCCTTGGAGTTCATAACACACATGAACATCCCAGGTGTCATGTTGAAATAGTAGAGCACAACTGAAATATTCATGGATTTTGCCTTCACATTTTCACGAATGCATGTTTACTCAGTATGTTGTTACTTCATTGCTGAATCTACCATAGAGAGAGCTAATAATATCAGATGAAGCACAAGTCATCTTAAGTTATTGATATAATTGAGGAAAATAGGCTATTCTAATCTTGTAGAGTTAACAGATGAAGCACAAGTCATCTTAAGTTATTGATATAATTGGGGGAAATAGTCTATTCTAATCCTACAGAATTATCAGGAACACTTCTACAAAATTTTAAACATATTTGCAAAAATTGCTGATATAGTGTGCACAAATAATTATGAACCTTCACAGTTTTCTGATCCCATTGAGTTTCTAGAAAAACAGCAAAGCTTCTTTCAAAGAAAGCAGGCTGTGGGATGCTGACGTCTTTTAACAAGGACAGGTGCATGGAGAAAGCAGACCCTGCTGTTTGGTATTCTCAGGAGGTTGGAATTCCCACTTGGCCACATGGGGATGCAGTGCTGTCATGGAGAACTTGAGTCTGTAAGATTTTATTGAATGTGTAAGGAACCATTACTCCCAAAACAGGTAGGGCCAAATACAATCAGTAACTGCTCACTAGTTATTTCTAATGTGAGCTACGGTCAAAGGCAGAGAGCTTTCATATTCCTTCTTGCCGATCCATTTATGTAATGGGAGTACACCTGCTTTAAAGTTGGTCAGTGAACTCAATTCTTATACAGGTCCCTCTTCATTTGTAAGTTTGCAATCAAAGCAAGAAAAGATGGAGGTCTAATTTTCCTTCTCAATAACCAGTTAAGGTCCAGACTTGAAGCAGTTTGCAGAACTTTCTTTCCCACACTGGGCAGCAGAAGCAGAATTAGGAGTTCAAAGCAATTCTCAATTGCATAGTATGAGGCAAGCCTGAGCAACAGGAGACATTACTCTAAACAGAAATAAATAATCAACAGGTGTACGGACATGTTGGCCTGAACCCTGCCCCTAATGAAATAAAAATGTCTGTTGGTATTGTGTTCCCCAAAATACTGTGCACCTAATAAACTTATCTGGGGTCAGAGACAGAGCAGCCACTAGATACAAAGGGTAGAAAATGGTGGCACTCACACCTTTAATCCTAGAACTCCAGAGGTAGAAATCCCTCTGGGTCTCTGTGAGTTCAAGGCCACATTGGAAATGGCCAGGCATGGTGACTCGTGCCTTTAATCCCAGAAAGCGAGCCTTTAATCCCAGGCAGTGGTGGTAGAAAACAGAAAGTTACATAAGGCGTGAGGACCAGAAACTAGAAGCATTTGACCTGGTTGAGCATTTGGCTGGTTAAGCTTTCAGGCTTCTAGCAGCACAGTTCAGCTGAGAGCCATTTGGATATGAGAACACAGAGGCTTCCCGTGTGAGGAAACAAGACCAGCTGAGAAGTTGGCCGAGTGAGGTTAGCTGTGACTTGTTCTGTCTCTCTGACCATCCAGCATTTCACCCCAATTAAAAAAAAAAAAACAGGTAGGGAAAAGACAAGTCTAGTTGGGCACTACATAAGGAATGCTGACCTTAAAATTTAATCTAAAGAACATGCGTGTACTGTGTAACACATCCTGCATACCTTTCTGAATACCCAACATCAAACCAAAGATGTCATTGAATCAAACAATAGAGAACATGTGTTAATGACCCATTTCAATCTGCAACCTGTCAGGAGCAACCAACTTCCCTGAAAGTAAGCCAAAGTGAATTTAGCAAACATGATTATTATGAAGCAGGGTCTTGAAGAATGTATGGAATCTCTCTGACAAAAAATGTCAAATAATGAATTCCTTCTTATTATATTATAATTGTTGAGGTCAGAGGTCTTCCAGAGAACAAATAGAAATGAATATCAGGGAGAATGCCTGGAGGGGTGATACCTCAGTACATGCAGAGATTTAAAGACAACAAATAAAGGAAGTAATTTCGGGAGAGAAAATTCAAAAGGCAAAAATAGAAGTAGAATGTGACTTACATTCAAATTTATTCCTGTATCATAGAATAGTCAGAGATTCAAGGCAGTAAGGTACATGATAAGTAGGCGAGTCAATAGACATGCTGAAATAGATAGAAATAAATTTAAATATAAATTTAAAAACTACTTCTGATTATTTTTTGACAAATAGAAAGAGGATGACTATGTTTAAAAGACAAAGTTCATTGTAAATAAGCAGACAGAAAGTCTATAGTCAGATCTTAAGACACTGGACTAAGGAAAATGATGAGGGACACTATTGAAGTTGCCTTTCATGTTTAGAACATGAATGATATCTTGTGTTCTGATAGCTCATACTATTCAATGCATGTTTATTATATGTCATCAGAAAAGAAACTCTCTTAAGGACATGACCTTTTCTACCTGGTGTGCTGAGCATTGCCAGCTGACACAGGCACCCAGGACTTCCCTCAGAGTGTTAGGAAATTGGAGGACTGGCACATGGGGATTGCTGAAAAGAGCAGGCTCAATTATTTTTTTAAATTCCTTTTAAAAATTTATTTATTATTTATATTTTATGTATGAGTGTGCTACATGTATATCTGCAAGCCAGATGATGGCATCAGATCCTACTATAGGTGGTCATGAGCCACCATGTGGTTGCTGGGAATTGAACTCAGGACCTGTAGAAGTGCTCTTAACCACTGAGCCGTCTCCCCACTCCCAAGAGCAGGTTAAAAATTACTAAAGAAGGAAACAGACATAAATCTTAGCGTCAGTCCTCAATGAGCTTTCAATCTCATATTTCAAGCCATTTCACAGTCAGGAAAACCTGTTCTATTTTAGATTTGCATTACATTTCATTTTCCAGAGCAATAAAATGACAATTTCATTTTTTAAAGTCCATCTAAACTTCAGCATATAACAAGTTGTCATGGCCCACCTGTCGATTTCAGAAATAAATTTTTTCTGATATAGTGAGAAAAAAATGTTGTGAATAAAAGGAGAGAACATGGTAAAATGCATGCCCAAATGCCTGAAATGCCACTATTTTAGAGGTTGAGATGTGGAATCAGAAGTGGGAGGGCACCCTGGCCTCCACTTAGAGATCAGTTGAGTCTGGACTAAATAGAAACCCTTCCCTCCCCCCAAAATAGAGTAAATAGGAAGGAACACCTAGTGTAGTGTAACATGCCTTTAATTCTAGCTCTCAGGAGGCAGGTGCAGGTGGATTTCTGTGAGTTTGAGATCAGCCTGGTCTGTGTCTTCAGGCTCTGGGCTAGCCAGGGCTACATGATCCTACCTCAACAAAACAAAACTCTATAAAATAAACATAAAGAAATAGTCAACAGTGAGGAAGAATTACTCTTAAAACACTCCCAATCACCAGGCTTTTAGAGAAAATTGATTTACATTGTACTAAAATATAAAAATTAGGAAATTTGCATGCCTGAAGATAATAGAAAGCAATAAAGGACATTTAAAGGTAAAAAAAAAATGTAGTGCCAGTATGGATATCTAGAATTTACAACAAAAGATGACAGATAACATATATCCTGGTAACTTTAAATCAACAATAAATATGAATATTCAGTCACCCATTATGTATCCATTTCTGACCAAATGCCACTTTTATGTGATTTTTGTACATTGAGTCCAAGAGTGAGTTCCTTCATGCAAATAAATGAACCATTATCATATGCCTATGACTTCTCACATTTTCTTCAACCTCCTGGCTCCCCTAGCATCTTTCTTCCCTGACGTCAGAGCTCAGACTTCACAGTGTCCTAGTATTCCTGTCCTGATCCTAACAATTTCAAAGAGAAGCCTGATTGTTAATGGAGAAGGGCTCTTAAAAACATTCAGAAGGGTGTACTTTCCATCATATGAGAACACAGCTAATGGACAACATCTAAGAACCAGAAAAACAGGTACCCCCAGAGTCTAAATCTTATAGTAACTTAATTGTGGATGTTCTGACCACCAGAACCGTGAAAATTAACGTCTATAGTTTCTAAGCTACCCAGTCTGTGGTATTTACTTATAGTAGCCTGATGAACTGAGATGGACACCCCTCTTCCTTCCTTTCTTTGTTTTTCTTTTCCTTCTTTTATTTTATTTTTTTTAAAGATTGAAGCTGAAAAAGTCATATATTGCTTATAAAGTATTTCAAAGTGAAATGTGGGCTTGCCAGCCAGCCAGATTTGCCCACTGCTCTGGCTGTTATCACAGTTTACTCTTCCTCATGGCTGATATGTATATGTCAGCTCATTTCTTGCTATTATAAATAATTCATTAGCTATTGTAAGTGATTCCCAGCCTTCCCTGAAGATTGGAAGTCACAGGCATGTCCTTGCATTGTGGTTCCAGCTGCTATTGAATGTTGATTTTAGGTGCCAAGGATATGGTTCAGGAAGTTATTTAGTGTGTATTAATTAACTGCTTTTCATTAGGCAGTACTGTGGAAAGATAGGCAACAGCATATTAACTTGCAGAAGATCTGATTTACCACATATTATATAAAACAAAACCAAACAAAATTGGAACAAGTCTGAAATCTCTGCTGTACTAATTAATTCTAGTAATTACTAATCAACTCTAATGTTAATAAATTAACATACTCAGTAAGCATAATGAGTGTGGGGTCATGATATGATGTTTATATGTTTAAATTTTCATTTTACAGAGTTTAGAGCTGGAAAAATATTTGCTGTCGTCTTGTCTGATCTGGTCTTGTAAGAATTGCATAGCTAAGGCACTGGATGAGATGGGATGTAACTTGAAAAATGTGGTATTTCTAAATGCATAAGAACAAAAATAGAAACACAGAAACAAAAAAGGAGATTTTAGAATTTGTGTACCTGGGAATGACAGAATATTTTACTTGTTATTATCTGTTCATCTTTGAACTGAATATAAGAGTACAAATAATTGCACAAAATGTGAAAGGCCAGTTTCTTTTTCTGTCTCAAATTCTCAAAATAGATTTTCTCAAACCAAGTACATTAGAAGTACCTAAGGATCAAGTTAAAATGAAGATAATTAGAATATTATAACTGACATTTTGCAAATGATGATTATTCACCATTCGAGGTGACATTTATGCAAAAACTGGGCCTTAGAACTCAAAATAAGTGTTCCCATCTTGTTATTTTACCCTACAGGCTACATTTCTCCTCTTCAGCTCAAAGAAAGTTGAGGTTTACTTTGTTTAATCTGTTTCTCTATCCTAAACACCATCACAAGACTCAACACCATTCATTTAAAACGTATTTATAAAATAAATTACTGAACAGATTGAAGAAATAAATGAGTGAAAAAGTAAATAATGTTCAAGTAATCATTTTTTAAACTGCAAAATTCTAAAATATAAACCATAATCTCATGAATATTCAAAGAACATAATTAAAGTAATTTATTCAGCCCATTAAATGAAGTGACCAGTACAATGGAAAAGAACAGAATATAAGAAAGACATTAAAGGAAAAACAAATAAGAAAAATGGAATGAAGGAAGAAAAATTTTACTAACTTAGAGAAACTAAGTTTCAGAGAAAGAAAAAGTGTTTTTATATTATCATTTCTACAAGACAGAAGTCTGTTAGTTAGCATGTTTCTTTGTAGTGTTAATATTTTAATCAAGTAACAAATAGAAAAACCAAACAAAGGTGCATTCTTCCAGGAATTCAAACAGCCCTTGGGTTGGTTCATGCTTACTTGATTTCTATGTTTTAAGCATTCCTCATTTATCTTATTTTATGACATAAACAAAAGGGCACAATATGTAAATACTATGAGTTATATATGGAAAGGAATCAATTACCATAAAGTGAAAACTTCATAGAGCAATTGTTATCATTTTAGTAAAAACTAAGGATAAAGGGCCATTGAGATGGCTCAGTGGAAGACGGGGCTTGTCTTGAACGCTGTTGACCTAAATTCAATCTCTGATATCTACATGATGGAAGTACTGACTTCCCAAAGTTGACCTCTGACCTCCATAGGCATGCTGTGGCATGCATGCATGTATGTACATACATGAACATAGACACACACACATACACACAATAAAAGAAGCATGTAATATTTTTAGCAATAAAGGAAGCTAAGGGTAAAGACAATGATGGTGCAGAAAGGATGGTGACACAGGTTTGTGAGAGTAGCATAGCCAGAATGTGGAACAATAACCTGGGGA
Organism: Peromyscus aztecus; assembly: GCA_902168405.1. Taxonomy (NCBI): domain Eukaryota; kingdom Metazoa; phylum Chordata; class Mammalia; order Rodentia; family Cricetidae; genus Peromyscus; species Peromyscus aztecus. The sequence continues at coordinate 51,446 of CABHPQ010162794.1, read as the reverse complement.
GCTCCCATTCCTCTCCTGAAAAATTATTCTAACCCAAAGACTAAATATCAAGAGTGTACCAATACAACCCCACAACCAGTAGATATCAAATCCTAGATCCATCAGTTCTGTGTTGAGGTGGGCTGCCAGGTAACACCTTTGGAGAAAGGAGGATGGGACAGTGTATGCCACAGCAGCTTAGTTTGAGGAGTAACTGAAGTAGAGTAAGTAAAAGGTTCAATTTGGTAGATTCATCAGTGTGGGTTTATATCTCCATAATTATTCTGAAAATCAAATGTAATATCAGAAAACATGGTTGTTGGACAGTGGCAGAGTCTCAATTAAGTCAGAAGCAGAGCCAAGGGAGCAGACCTTGCTACAAGTGACAGAAAAAAGCCAGGTTCCTCCTATATTACTAGGGTGTGATAGTCTCCAGTTAGGTGGGTAGTTGTTTCCTTGAACAGATAACCCAAATTGGAAAACAAAACTTTGATCTCCTGCCAGAATTTTTATTGTCATTTGTTCTCACCACGAAGCAGCGGACTTCCCTAGATTATAAAATCAAACAGACCAAAGGCCTTCTCTCTCCTGTGAGCTCATTGACCCTAGTACACCCTATTGCTCTTGCATACATATAATAGAATTTTAGTAATTACCAAAACATTTTATTAGCATACTGATGATTAAAGGATAAAACTGTATATACTAATACCCACATTCCAATGAAGGCTAGTGAAGTACCTTTGAACATCCATCCTCTCAGCTTCTCCTAACTCTTACAGTAGCTGAAACGTCACTCCTGTATTTACTGATAAGCTTCCTGTAAATATCACACCCCATCTAGACATCTCTGCCGTCCCTGCATTGTAGGATAAATGGGAGCTACCTTAGCACTCAAGGCATTTCCAAGAAACTAGAATGGCACAGCAATTGAGCACCATGGGGAAACATGTCTACTGACCAAGTTGTATCTCCCCCTTTGTATACCAACACCAAGAACAAAAATGATGGTCCTGGAAGGAGTTCCACATGTTTTTCAGGCTGTTCCTGACCATTTTTTTTCTGCCTTGCAGCTGCCTTTGACACATGACTTGCAGGATCAAATTTTCCAGCAAAGCATTCTTATAGGAAAATCTGTTACAGTCTCTGCTGCTGGGGAAGCAACGTAGGGGATTGCTGACTAATCACTAATTGAGCTAATGTTTTTCCGATGGAAATTCCTAACTGTAACATTATGGATTTCCTCTATACTATAAATTCCCCTACATTAGAGCAGTAGAACTCTTCTGTGAAAGTTGTAGAGAGAACCAGAGCTGTGTTAAAACTTCACTCTTCACTCACCCAAGGGAACAGCAGGCAAGTTGTTCGCTCTTATATAAATTTAGACACTAAGGACAAAAGGAGAGGAAGAAAGACATTAACCTTTGAAAATATCAAATATGTCTCATCCAGTGTAAATATTGCTCTTTTCATTCAGTATTCACAAGTACATTTCAAAGAAGACACTCAAATCTATGCATTATAGATGAGGAAACTGAGCTGTCATATGGCATGTTCTCAGATCACAGCTGGGAAAGGACACCACAGGGTCATGGATGTGGCTTAATGGCAAGAACGACTGAAGGTTGTGTTCTTCCCTTAAGACCACACACTTACTAGAAATAAAACACCTTTTTTTCATATCTTTAATAGCCCAGAACAGGTTAAAATTAATATGTGTACATGTTTATGTTTGTGTGTTTGCCTATGTGTATACATGCATGTTCCTGTAATTGGGGAAAAATAGGATGGAACAAAAAGATGAAGAAATGATGAAATAAGGGGTACTTTAATACTTTTCAAAGGATAGAGCGATTTATAAATAGAAATAGAAAAAAAAACCAAAAATATGATTTTGTCTCTTGGAAAAAAGAAAAAAAAAACTCCTTATAGGTTTTGCTTTCATTCTTTTTGCCTTGGAATTTCAACTGAAGTATTTTAAAATGAGAATGAGAAGTTTAAAGGTGTAGACCTTCTGCATTTGATTTACTAAGAAATATTACAGAAAGGCCACCAAATTCAGAAGGGATATTTATTTTTAATAATCTGTTATTGATGAAATATAAAAGCAGACCAATAGTTAATTCTGAAGTGCATATATTTGTGAAAGCATAAAGTGTTTGATAAAATGCATCCTGCTCAGATGAGAGCAGGGCATCCTCCCAAGCAGAAAAAGAGTGCTTTTGCTCTTGATTTAGCTCAAGGTCTCAATGGGTTTATATTCAAGTTGGTGTGACTCATTCATCTAAGTTCCTCCAACTATCATAATATTATTAACAATATCTTGTAAATATCTTGACTTAAGTTTGACAAACATAACAAGCAGTTTGTGTGTATGTCTGTATGTGCATTCTTGTGTGTTTGTGTGCACATGCATATTGTGTATTTACCTGTTAGTGTGTGTGTACATGTGCATGTAGGTGGGTATATGTGTACTTATATGTATGTGGATATATATATGCTGTGTGTATGTATGTGGAGGCCAGATGTAAACATTGCATCTCTTTCTTCACTTTTATTTTTTGAGACAAGTTTATTTTATTGAACCCAAAGCTCACTGAGTCAGCTTGGTTGGCTAGCCATTGAGTTTCAGGGATATTTCCTGTCTCGTCCCCTCCTGTCCTCAGTGCTGGGGTTGAAGGCATGCAAAACAACACCAGCTTTTTATGTGTGATTTAGGGATCCAAACTAAGGTCCTCATGTGTATATGGCAAGTTGCTTTTTTGGAACATGATCAAGTTGTTGTATATCATACAAATAATCCCTATATTTAATCTGTTATGGTATCATAGCACTACTCTCTAAATTCCATGACTATATCAAGAAACCCATGGAAAGCTGTTTGAAGCTAGTGTTTCTCTAATGGGGATATTTTATTCCCAACTCATTGAGCATTTGGCCATACATAAGTACAGTTTTGCTTGTCAGTACATCTTATGATGACTAGGACACTCATCACAAATAATTTCTCAACCCCGAATTTTTGAAGTGTTAAAATTGAGAAACTATCTAATTGTATCATTAAAGATTCCTAAGATTATTCAGGACAATTGTTTGGGTTCTATGCCATCATCATTAATCCTAGACATCTACTCTTTCTACCAGTTCATGTCACTCCCTTAGTAACTGTGATCTCCTTGTAACCAGGTGCCTGAATGCTTAGTAATGTTACACAAATTTCCCATTAGTTACATTGTTTTCCTTTGGAGTTGCAAAGGGAGAGAGGATACAACCAAAAGACATGGACTGATGATGGAAAGACTGCTCTCAAGTATGATGTCAGCTTGGATTGACTTTTGCATTTGTTGCTGTCCTAGGACTGAGGTACAGGAGTTGCTGTACAAGAAGGTAGAGAAGCGCAGAAAGCTTAGTTAACAAAGTAAAACTGAATTAGATGAAAGGAGAAAGGGAGAATAAGGAGATGTGTCTAGGGAGGTAAGAGAATTGATTCATGAGGACATTCATGTGCATGAAGACAGTCAGCCTGGGGCAGTTCTTTGATTCAAGTTCAACTGCCCTGTGGGTTTTAAGTGATGCCTGTAGCTACTGTTTTGGGTTTGCTAAGAGCAGTGTCAATGAATCTCAGTCCAATGAGTTTCAGACTTATGACGGAAGCTACTTTCAAAGCACAAACTCTGACCTTTTTCCAAAAATCCTGATTCATTAGCTGTGGGCTGGTGCCTGAGCAACATTCCTTCAGTAACCTCAGCTTATTGATTCTGAGTCTGAGGGTCACAGTAAGTCAAACACTGAAGGTAGACAATCCTGAAACAAAGAGAAAGCATACCTTGATTTCCTTCTCTCCCCTGGTAATGTCTACTCCAGTTTTATGAAATGTTGGTGATTTAATTTTGAGTTTGTTAAACTCAATATAATAAAACTTTTTGTTGATACTATAGAAAATATTCAGATATAAAATTAATGTTATAAATTATAGTAAGCTGGAAATAATTTCTGATTAAATTTTCTTTCCACCAGAAAGCTGATATTTGAGTTTAATTTTAAAGTGTATAGATCTTTGATTTTCTAGTTCCATCTTTTTCTATTTCATCCAGTAGCTAAGAGTACCTAGACATACATCTTGAGCCTGAGCTGGACATTGCAGGTGCTTTGGGAATCATACAACCTGTGCATCCCTGGGTTACTAGCACCTTTACATCCTCCAGTTAGGATAGCTGTGAGCTTCATGCTTGGATAGGTGTCTGCTGTCAGGTATCCGGCCTTTGGCTTCCTGTGTCTGTTCCTGATTCCTGGGTATAATATACTGAGACCTCTGAAGACTCTGCTCTCCACTTTGTGTCCTAGTTGCAACCTTTGCGCTGAGAGCTTAGCTGTCCCTTATCCCCCATAGAACAACATCCATGATGTCTTGTTAATTTCCATCCATTTCAAATTCATTTATATTTATGTCCTGATTTCACATTTCAATTGATCATCTGTTTCTTTATAATCTTTTCCAACTGATACCTCTGCTTCCAGACAAAAAAAAGTCTGCAAACCATATTTACACGCAAAGCTTGGGTACATAGCATTTATAGAACACAGTCCTGAAACTGGAATATCTTGCCATAAATGATAACTTTTCACTCCATTGTTCGTACTACATCCACATTTTATTTATCCATTCATTAATTTATTTATGTGTTCATTTAATTGTTGTGTGTGTGAGAGGGACTCTATGTTTACATGTGTATGAGTGTGTGTGTGTGTGTGTGTGTGTGTGTGTGTGTGTGTGTGTGTGTCTGTGTGTGTGTCTGTGTCTGTGTGTGTGTGGGAGTGTGTGTATGTTTACATTCTTGTCCACATGTGAGCATGTGGAGGTCACGGGTCATAAGACAGCCCGAAGGAGTTGTTTCTCTCCTTCCACCATGTAGATTCTGGGAGAGAGCTGATCTTGTCAGACTTGGCCTCAGGTCCCTTTACCCACTGAGCTATGTCAGCAACCTTCATGTTCTACTTTGAAGTTCCAAGATACAAGAATCTTCACAGACATATAAGTATCACTTGATTTCCTACCTCCATGCCTCTGTTCATGTGCTTACCACTGCCTGGGATATTCTTCCTGGACAAACTCAATCCAGACATCAAGATTTAGTTGGCAGCTTACACAGATCATGTAACTTAACTCTACATTCTCCAGTGTTTTATTCCAGAAAATTATTATCTTCATCTGACATATAACATATTGGACAGAAAATTTAAACAGATCATACATAGTGTCAATTTGTCACTTATATAAACATGAGGTTGATATCACATTCAAATATTAGAAAATCCTCATGCACAATGCACATATGCTTCACATTTGTTAACATTTTTACTGCTCAAAATAGGTGTGTTGAAATACTCAGAATTTATAATGATTTCTAATTCTAAGTAGAGATGTGGTTTTATGGAGGAAAAGGATAATAGACTTCCTGTGGGAGACAGAACACAGTCCAAAGCAAGGCAAACTATAATAGGAAAGCAGAATCTGACTCGACTCTTTCTTGTTCCTGTTCTGTAGCATAGCCTAACATCTCTCCAATGGTCTTCCTGAAGAACATTGTGACCCAAGCAGTACTAACATGTTTTAAGTGGATTTGAATGCTCTTATGAATCGACTTGTATCTCCATCTGTTTTTCTTCTCCATGTGCATAGAGTTCATGGCAATCAATGTCTATTCTTTCTTTCCTCATTTTCTGAATGCCAGCCCTGCTGGCTCATTAATTTTTTTCTTTTGCAAAGATCTATAAATGTTTACAAAACAAATAATTAAATCACTCAGAGACCTTAATTTTCCCCTCTCCAAGTCGTGAATTCGTCTGGACTTTCACTATGGTTACCATGTCCCCAGTGACTTGAAGGATCTCTCTGTAATTTTAGCTTAAAATAGTCTGTCCTTGGTCCTGTCTGGAGCCTTTATAAAGTTAAGTTATCCAATTAACTCCAAAAAAAAAAAAAAAAAACAAGATAAAGACGGAATGGTTAGAAAAATCACCCATTTGACTTACCAAGGCTGTCTTTCTGTAAAATTGCCAAATGATTTCCTTCAATGTGGATTCTCTCCTAAATCCTTTTCTATTCTTTTTAAAAAATTTATTTATTTATTTATATATTTTTCTTTATTAGGAAATTTTCTACTCCTCATGCTATCCACAGAACCCCCTCCTCCCTCCTCCTAACCCACAGCCCTCTTTCCCAAGCCACCCCGCATCCCCACATCCCCCAAATCGAGGTCTTCCATGGGGAGTCAGCAGAGCCCAGCACACTGAGCCTAGGCAGGTCCAAGCCCCTTCCCACTGCACATCAAAAAGTTGTCACACCACAGGCACCAGATTCCCAGAAGCCTGCCCATGCACCAGGGACAGATTCTGATCCCCTTGCCTGGGTGCCCCCCAAATAGTTCGAGCCAAACAACCATCTTCTGGGTCCAGAGGGCCTCGTCCAGTCCCATGGGGGCTCCACAGCCACCAGTCCACAGTTCATGGGTTTCCACTAGTGTGACCAGTCATCTCTGCACATCCATCATGATCGCGATGTCCCTCGCCTGCAGTATCTCTCCTCTCTCTCATCAATTGGATTCCTGGAACTCAGCCTGGTGCCTGGCCGTGGATCTCTGTATCTGCTTCCACCTGTCACTGGACAAAGGCTCTATGATGACAGCTAGGTTATTTGCTAAGCTGGTCACCAGAGTAGACCGGTCCAGGCACCCTCTGGACCACTGCCAGCAGACCAAGGTGGGTTCAACCTTGTGGATTCCTGAGAGCCTCCCCAGCACCCTGCCTCTTCCTATTCCCATGATGTCCTCGTCTACCATGGTATCTTCTTCCCTGCCCTCCCACTCTGTCCCTGTTCCAGCTTGACCCTCCCATTTCCCTATGTTCTCATCCCCCACTCCTCGCCCTCTGCCACCCCCCAACTCCCAGTCCACTCATGTAGATCTCATCCACTTCTCCTTCACAGGGTCATCCATGTGTCCCTCTTAGGGTCTTTTCCTGTTAGCTAGCTTCTCTGGAGTTGTGGGTTTGCAGTCTGGCCATCCCTTCCCTCCCATTTAGTATCCACTTATGAGTGAATACATACTATGTTTGTCCTTCTGAGTCTGTTACCTCACTCAAGATGCTAAATCCTTTTCAAATGTCCTTTCTCTGACCTGTTTGCTTCAGATACTTTAGTAGTTCTGTTGAAAGCATCCATAATGTTTTCCTCTAATTCTGACTAGAGATTCCTGCCTCTGGTTTCAGCATTCCTGAGTCTTCTTTCCTCATGTGCTTGTTGTTATCCACGGCCTCTAGTGCTATACTTTCAGTTCTTTCATCATGTCATATTTCAACCCATCTGTCAGATGCATAAATTCCGAGCTACATTTGGTATTTTATATAGGGCTACACATGCAACTTTTGCATTATCAGAACAAAGTAGAATAGAATTCTGTGCCATGTTATTTCCAAACGCAAATATTTTTTCATTAAAACTTTTATTCTGCCTGTAAGAAGTACAAAGGGAATCAGGGTAAACTAAACTTGCTAATGAAATCAGGAAAGGAAAAGTAAGAGGACAGATACCAGAGAGTTAATTTTAAATAGAATTTACCAGTAGATATTTCGAAGCCCCCAACATAAAAATGAAAAAAAAAAGGTGAAGACATTGACTTAGGGTTTTATTTATATTCTAAACTGACAGCTAAAAGCAGGTGTGATGCTGGTTGAGTTACTAAGTTCACTACAGTCTCTGTTTACTCATTTATAAAATACTTATCCTGAGGTTCGCCAAAGATATTGCTTGTGAATTCCTCCATAACCTTTCTATTTGTTGAACATTCATTCATTCTCCAATCCTCCATCAACCTGGTCCCTTTCAAAGGTGCTTTTACCTTGGTATGTGCTCTTTCCACTTCTCTATGCTTCTATGTATTGTATTGTACTCTGAGATCATTAGTTTTACTTAATCCATGATGAACTGATTACTTTGAGTGTTAATGAATTAGTGTGCAAACATGTCAAATCTATGCACTCTGATGCACAGGATTATGTGAATTGCAGAGCAGGTACTCACTATTTAATTTTTTTGGTATTAAATTAAATTGCAATGTAAATTTCCTTTGTACAATACATCTCAGCCTTGCCCATTTGCTAGTCACTACTGTAATAACTGAATTCACTAGCTTTCCAGCAGCTTGACTAAAGAGTACTTTAAAGCCATTTAGCACAAATGTGTGTCATATGTCTCTTACTTTATACTCTGGTGATTCTCTGAACACTGTTTGAGTGAAGTTGTAGAATCCATTAGACATTCATAGAAGAACAAGATGAGAATGTATGGAAATTAACAAGCATATGTTCTAGTTTGGCATCTGTTGCTGTGATAAAGACCATTACACAATGCAACATAGGAAGAAAGAATTTATTTCACCTTACAGGTTATAGCTCATCAAGGGAAGCCAAGACAGAGACTCAAAATAGAGCAGAGGCAGGCATCTGGGACTGCCTTGGTTCCAGACTCATGATCAGCTCCTCCTTTGGTCTTTACATTTTTTTTGAGATTTTCATACATGAATACTATATTTAGATTATTGCCAACCCTTCTTTTACACCCACCAATTCCTTCTATGACCTTCATCCACTCCACCTAAATTTTGTGATTTTATATATATATATATATATATATATATATATATATATATATGTGTGTGTGTGTGTATGTACATATTCATATATATATATTCAGGTTATATATATATATAAACTTCAGAGGAATATATACGTGTGTGTATATATACATACATATATAAACTTGAGAGCTATATATATATATATAAATTCAAGAGCTTGTATATATATATATTATACATACATGCACATATACATACACATACACACACATGAACATATATATTACTCTTCTGGTGCAACACAAAACAACAAACTTCAAATGGTTGTGATTTTGACTTACTCAAGAGTAAACTTGATGTTCATGAAGCAGAAGATAGACATTTCTGAAGGCCCTCACTGTTTTCTGAAATTTCTTTTTATGTGACACACTGTACATTTTCAGGTTCTCCATGATTTTCCAGAGTTCTCTTTCTCCTCAGGTTCTAGATTGTGTGCTCCCTCCCTTTTCATTTCATTAGATCTTTGTGACTCCCTTGACCAGCTGATGATATATGAATCAATGCTGTGGAGCTTTCAAGGACAGATCAGAAAGTGTGATGCTGCTCTATCTTCTCTTCTTTGAGTTGCATGAGTCTACAGCCCTAAACTTCCATTTAATCAATCCAACCACTTTAAACCTCCCAAACTGAAGAACTCCTATGCTGAAACCACATGGAGTTGGAGATTCTGGGTGAGTCCTAATTGTCTCAGTTCAGAGATATTGGAATGTTATAGCTATTACAATCCTGTCAGAAAAGAAGATGTTAAAAGGTCACTAGCCCAGCTACTTTAAACACACACTTATCAAAGACTGCACCTTAATATGGCAGCTGGCTTCTCTCAAAATTGTGATTTAGAGAAACTGTGAAAGATAAAGTGATTATTGTTTTTCAAATTTATCATTTAACCAGTATTATATGGTGGAAGTTGTGCTATGTATGCTCATGTGTGTGCAGGTGTGGAAGTCCACACACACACACACACACACACACACACACACACACACACACTCACACTTATTTTTATTTTTGAAGCAGAGTCCCTGGATGAACCTGAAGATCATCAGTCCCGCTATCCTGTCTTGTCAACAAGCTTGGGAGAACCCTTTGTCTTTGTCCTGCAATGCTGGAGTAACAAATAGGTGTGGTAATTCCCCAGCTTTTACATAAATCCTTGGGAGTCAAACCTTTGTCCTTTTGCTTAATCAATAAACACTCTTACCCAGGGAGTCGTATCCTTAGAGTTCTATTATTGTTTTAAGATATTAAAATTTAGAATAACAATTATGAGGGTTAAATGTATTGGCTCTAAGTGACAATACATATTAAACATTCTATAACTTCGTATACTGTCTTAAATCCCACATGAATAACAACTGGTTGACAAAAATAAGAATATTTTTCGAGCTGGCATGAGTGTTCACACCTGTTTTCATAACACTGAGGAAGCAGCAAGAAGAGGGCAAACAGTTTAAGACAACCATGCGATGTATCATTCTAAAATAGTCAGTGGTTCTATACTTCAACATAAACTGTCAAGTTAGGATGTGAAAGAGTTTTATCCTGTGCTTTATTTTCTTATTCTGACAAATCAATTAGCCATTGTGGTGGAAGTAATTAAGACTACAGAATTATTTTATCATATAGAATAACAACAAAATAAAATGAAGATAAGCTCTCCTTTTCTCACATATTTGATAAATGGTTCACATGATGGGATTGTGTGTATGTGTGTGTGTGTGTGTGTGTGTGTGTGTGTGTGTGTATGTGTGTGTGTGTGTCTTCTTATGTGTGCAGGGACATGTATATATTTACGTATGTGTGTAAGCCAGATGATAGTATCAAGTATAATAATAATAATAATAATAATAATAATAATAATAATAATGTAATTCCTCAGGCACAATCCATAATTGTTTCAGAGATAGTCCCTTATGGGTAGACTAAGCTGGCTGGCCTGTCTCCCTCTTTCCTGTGCAGGGAGTGTTGGATATTGAACTCAGGTCCTCATGATTACAAGGGCAGCATGTTTCCAAATGAGCAATGCCCTGTCTCCAAATTGAGATCTTGTGGCATTTAGGTATAGTTAAGTATCAGATTTTGGTAAATTTCCTACTATTTTACCTTAAGTTGTTTGAAAATATGTACATTATTTAAAACACTGTAGAGATGCCTACACTAAATATGCCAAAGTGCACCAAAAATATAAAAAAATGTAAACCTCAAGGACAATAACAATGCTGAAGGGAAGTGATAAAGAATTCCTTAAAAAAACTCTCTCTCATCAAGAGTTCTCTTCATCTTTTCAATAGTGGTTTGGCAGTGGCGTGTTTCTGACAATGAAACAGAATAAACAGGAATTAGAAGAAATAAGAAATCCCTATGCTGTGACATTTACCCTGACTGGATCCTGGAAGTCCTTTAGTTATATCTAAAGACATTTCAGTGAGTTTTCCAGATGATGAAAACTTCAGGAAGAAAGGCTCACTCCCTCTTACCTACTCCAATTGTTCTGGCTGACATCCTAAGTATTCAAGGCTTGCCATCCCAGAAATCATTCCTCAGTTTCATCTAGAGACGGCAAGGCAATGCACAGACTATTTTAAACAAATGCATAATAATTCTCATGTTAATTCATTTTAACTTGGAGTTATTTGATGTGTTTTACAAAAATCCCATGGATACAAATGGAAATGTTTTATTATGTCTGTCACATAAAGTCCACATTTCAGATTCACCTTTTCAGCTTTCCTGAAGTCTAATGCTTCCAGGGAAAGTTTGACTCCTTTGCAATGTTCATTCCTGGAAATCACTTTCCTGCTGTAATTACAGGCACGATGGCAGTGCTTGATTCTCAAGTGAGCCAAGCTGCTGAACCTAAATTCACTTGACCAGCTGGGTCAGTGGAAATAAATGGCTTTCTCTGACCAGACTTGGCTTCGCTCCCTTAATAGGATCATTTTATATCCCTGGTTCAAGGACACAGTTTTGCAAGGCAGGGACACAGTTCTGATAAACATGCCACATAGAAATTGCTGGCTTGAGCAGAGCATGTGGTTTTATTCCCATGCAGTAGATTTCCAACTTTCATTCTTCTGGATCAGCTTGAAGGTCATGCCCCACTAAAGGTTAAAATAATGGTTTGACTAAGTTTGAGAGGAAAATTGCTTAGACTCTTCTTGTCAGAAGCAAAAGAAACACATTTGAAGCTGGATTCCTGATTCACACTCACTGTGATCATTTGTGGTATTCCAGGAGGGAAAATGCTTTTCTCTCTTTCTTAAATTGTGCAAGGGAAGATAAGCATGTTTCACTGTGGGCGTCGTACTAGGAAACATGTTTCATTTTTTTTTTCTACAGGTTCATCTTCAATCCATAGGTACATGGCATAATGTCAAAAATTCATGTGCCTTCTGAGTTTTCAGGTGTCACAATTTGTCAACCACTTCATCGTCTATCATCTACTCCCACTACCTTTACAATAGCTATTATGTAGCTCACAGGCATGGCACAGTTAACATCACAGTTTGGGCTGAATAATCTGACAACTTTTCATTTAAAAATAATAAAGGGCTCACAAGGTATATTTCCGCATACATGCTTTATTTCATTGCACTTCCATACTTCTACTCTGTATTATTCTGTCTCTGACATTTTGCCTGTCATATGGAGTCTTTCCTCGGGGAAAGTAAATCAGATTTTTGCCTGGAGTGCAAACTGACTAATAATAATCATCACCATAAAGGAGTCTGTTGTGTTTGGGACCAAAAGTGCTATCTGGTTGTTATGGCAACCAGGATTGAAAAGGGCTGCCTGGTTGTGAGGGGCAGGCACCAGTATCCCAAAACTGATTCTTCATCCAAGCTTTTCCCAACAGAATAATTTCTAGCCATTCCTAAAATGGATGCAGAGTGACAGATTGTCAGCTCATGTGAACTAAACCCATTTAGTAAAGGGACTGCATTTTCATCAAAGAATATGGCATTTCCTCTTCTTTGTTGGACTCATTTTGACAGAGGTGGTGCAACATAGGACGTGGCCTGGTTAAGGGCGTGAATCAGCAGGGTTAATTGCTGTAGCAGAGAGTGGATCCGTGTGATAGGCATCTCTTCCTCCATAAAGTTTCTTATTTCTATTTCTTTATTAAGTACAAATCAAGCCTTTCACTAGATAATATAAATCATTTTATGTCCATTTTAAATCACTATACCGACTCTCACAGATAGATTACTTCAGTCATGCTCATCAAGATATTTCCAGCATTGATTTACACACCAGCCTGCCCACTAGATGAAGAATAAAATTTTGTTCTGATTCATCTCCTTTTCTTCCAAATTTGGGAGCATGACACACACACACACTATATTTTTTTATCTAGTGAATCAAATTATAAATATATGTATACTTATATATACATATGCATATATAAATATTTTATATATGTATGTGTTAGAGAGATAGAGAGAAATTGTGAAATAATATCATTAATACAATACTGTGTCAAACCTAAGATTCTATAAATATTTTTATTTATTTTAGAGAATTTTTTTGTAAAGCAGAGAATACGTAATCAGTTATGAGTTGGATTTAAGGGCAGCAGTAATGGAATTTGAATTAAAAGTTTACATACACATATATAATTTTTCTTTGCCTAATTAATCTCCTTGAAATTTAACTTTTCTGTAGAAGATGAGACATAAATTCTTCCTTAATTTCAGATGATAAAATGATATGACATGTGCAGTTAATGCACAATACTGTTGTCATTCCAAAGGATAAATCTACTTACATTTGATACTTAATTTTATGTCAATCCTTGACTCTGTGGCAAAGCTCATACCCCTTACCACTGAGTCAGTATTCCATCCCTTTTCTGTTCATTGAAGCTGGTTGGCATTACTGAATGGTTAAAGGATTGACTCTTGTGAATTACACAGCACAAAACAAACTCAGTTGGAAATACGTAATATTTCCTTTCCTGCCCGTGAAAGCAGGGCAGTTTGCTTCCACATTTGTGCTTATGTTGGACAATATGGAATTTAAATGTTTTCACCGATGTAAAAGATGTGCTGCATTCCTTCTGCAGTGTTAAATGTGGGGGAGCTGTTAGGTGAGTCTCAGGTACAAAGGAAGTGCTGGAAGCATGCGAAGAAACCTGAGAATGAGGTGAAGCGATGCTGTTTAGAAACGCGAACCTAGTATCGTTTTGTACTGACAAATTAGTAGATATGTCCTCATCATTAGTCCTCATTCATAAAAATATGTTTCACATATTCTCCTTTCAAAGAACTACATTGAGTTTTCATGGTCACCAAGATGAACAACTTGAAATTTGTATCTATCCATATCATCTTCCAAACCCTACTTGAATTTGTTATTCTGTTTTTCTCTTCAAACACACGCCCCTGGGATATACACTTCTCATTTTGGATAGAGGAAAAGCATTCTCTCGGCATCAGTTTATTTGACATCTGTGTGGTGATTTCATACTATTTATTCTGACCTATTAGAAAATTCCGACAGTCCTTCTCTCACTGCAGCGATGCACTGGGTCATTACATCATATAATAATTGGATATGTCTCTTATCCCTTAATTTAAGCATTCTTGAGGCAAGAATAATATAGATTTAGTACTGTGTGGAATTCAGTTTACAACTGATTTATATAAAATCATTTTCATCATAATAAAACTACAGTTTAAATCCATAAGCCCATGTTTATTGCTGCACTAGTCACAGAAGCAAGGAAATGGAGCCAGCCATGACGTCCATGAGAAAAGGAATGAATTATAAAAATGTGGTGTATACCCATTGGGAATTTACTCAATTGTTAAGAAAATTTAAATTATTAAACTTTCTGGAAAGTGAATGGGACTGGAAAGAATTCACTGGGGTAAGATTTTCTCAAAAAGAAAGATTGAACGACCTTCTCATACTCAGACCCTAAGCATTGGTGTTTGTGTGTTTGAAAATAAGGGTATGTGAGAGAGTGAATATAGGCTACAAAACTAGGTAGAAGACTATGGCAGGGGCAAGAAATGTTGAGGGAGTGAGGAAGGAGCAACAGTTATGTGACAGGAAGAAGGAAAGAAATCAACATGGAGAAGGAAGGTGTGATGAGGGAGACGACACAAACACATTCTGTCTATGAAACGCCATTGTTAAATGAAATATTTTGTAAGCTTATAAAAAAAAAGCCCGAAGACATACAGTAAATATATAACTAGTAAAATACTCCCTGACCCATTTTTTCATGGCATATCATAGTCTATCCTTATGCACTCATTTTAAAATTTTACATACTTGAAGACATTGCACATATGTAATTATACAAGAATGTTTCACTTATTATCTCAGTACAAACATTCCCCACATACTGTACAGTTACTTTCAGTGTTCCATGCCTCCCTAATAAAAACAATGCAATTCTTCCTTGTCTTCCATTGGGAAGTATATTCAGTGGCTGGATATCTCTTTCTAAAATCTTATTTATTCTTGGGTGAGTTCCCTGGAATAGACTCCTAGAAACAGTATCACTAGCCTAATGGACCTACATTTGTGTGTGTGTGTGTGTGTGTGTGTGTGTGTGTGTGTGTGATAATATATATTGCCAATTTTAAAAAAAATCCAAAAAGCAAATATCCACATTTACTAATAACATGCATGAACTTCTTTACTACATTCATGCACATAGTGGCTGCCTCAGCTACTCATTTGGTAGAGATAACTGTCTCATTTCATTTGTCAAAATATCAAAATTTCTGGTTTGCTTCAAATATACAAGTATGCAAGGAGCCACTATCCCTCAACAACAAGATATAATAATCACCGAGAAGGCAAAGAATGAATCAGCCCTGCCTTGGAGAAGCAGCTGTGCTCATGAGAAATGAATAGCTTCAAACACTTTAACTCAATGCAGCAGGGCCACAAAAGAAGTAGGGAAGCAAGAGAAAGGATTTTACAAAAGAGTAGCTGGAGCCATTGACAAAGTTCATCATTTCCTTCATGAACTTATACTCTTTCCTTACTCCTGCTAAGCTTGGCCATTCATATCATAGTTAGCTATCCCTCCAGAAGAATTTAAAGTGGATATGATCTTCATCTTAATGCGGACATGGTCTGTCTATATTCATCTACAGCTACCTCACGCTTTAGAAAAAGACAATGAATTATTTTTCACCAACTAGCTACTTTTCATTTTTTAATTAATTAATTTTTTATAAAGTTTTTTTCATTTTACATACCAATCCCTATTCTCTCTCCCTCCCCTTCTCTTGCCCCCACCCCCCACATATACCTTCCCCAATCCCACCACCCATCCACTCCTCAGAGAGAGAGTAACGCCTCCCTTGGGGAATCAACAAAATCTGGCATAGTAAGTTGAGGCAGGACCAAGCACCTCCAGCTCCTCCCCCCCCCCCGGGTGTCAAAGCTGAGCAAGGTATCCCATCATAGAGAATGTGTTCCAAAAAGCCATTTCATGCACCCAGGAAATGCACTGGCCCCATGGCCAGGGGCTCCCCAAACAGATCTAGCCATGTAACTGTCACCCACATTCAGAGGGCCTAGTTTGGTCCCATGTATGTTCCCCAGCTGACAGACCAGAGTCCATGAGCTCCCACCCGCTTGGGTCAGCTGGCTCTATGGTTTTTTCCCATCATGATCTTGACTTCACTTGCTCCTGTGATCCCTTCTCTGGGAACCATTGAAATGTTAGGGAGTTAGGGAGAAACCTGGTGCTAGGGAAATCCCCAGGAATCCACAAGAATGGCAATAACTAAGAATCTTAGCAATAATGGAGAGGGTGCCTGAACTTACCTTCCCCTATAATCAGATTAGTGACTACTGTAATTGTCATCATAGAACCTATATCGAGTAACTGATGAAAGCAGATGCAGTTATTCACAACCAAGCCCTGGGCTGAGCTCCTAGACTTCAGTTAAAGAGGAGGAAGGAACTAGTTACATTTTTTCATCTTGCTAAGTTTTTGAAGCAGTTCCAGCATGTTTGGGTGTAAAAAATTTGATTATTCATTGATTTGCTATTTATTGATCATTTAATTAATTATTATTTACAGTGATATATAGACTATATCTAGACTATAACCAAATATAAACTTTAGGGAGTGTGTATACGTGTGTGAGAATGTAGACAAATTTCTAAATGGTCTTATTAAATAAAAACACAGAGCCAAGTCCAGCCCCGTGGGGACTTCACAGCCACTAGTCTACAGTTCATGGGCCTCCAATAGTGTGGCCCGTCATCTCTGCACTTCTTCCCCTCATGATCTCGACATTCCCCGCCTGCAGAATCCCTCCTCTCTCTCATCTATTGGATTCCCGGAGCTCAGCCTGGCGCCTGGCCGTGGATCTCTGCATCTGCCTCCATCAGTCACTGGACAAAGGCTCTATGATGATAGTTAGGGTATTTGCTAGACCGGTCACCAGAGTAGACCATTCCAGGTACCCTCTGGACCACTGCCAGCAGTCCAAGGTGGTGTCATCCTTGTGGGTTCCTAAGAGCTGGATATGGAAGACGGTTGTTTGGCTTGAACTGTTTGGGGAGCACCTAGGCAGGGGGATCAGGATCCATCCTTGGTGCATGGGCAGGCTTTTGGGAATGCGGTGCCTGTGGTGTGACACCTTGCACAGCCTTGGTGCAGTGGGAAGGGGCTTGGACCTGCCTAGGCTCAGTGTGCTGGGCTCTGCTGGTTCCCCATGGGAGACCTTGATTTGGGGTGGCTTGGGAGGGAGGGCTGGGAGATGGGAGGAGGGAGGAGGTGGGATCTATGGGTGGTATGTAAAGTGAGTAGAAAATTTCTTAATAAAGAAAAATGAAAAAAAAAACACAGAGCCAAATATAGGGGTGAAAGCCTTAGAGATCATGGAAATAGGTAGGAATAGCCACCAGCCAACCTTACCTCATCAGCTCTGCAGCTTCAAAATGTGAGCTACTTCCTGTCTATCCATGCCTTTATTACTTTGCTTTTCTGCCCTCTCATTGGCTCTTAGCCCAGCCACCTCACTTTCTTGTCACTGCCTGTCTGTAAAGACCTCCAGGTCTCTATGGTTGATACTGGTATTAAAGGCGTGTGTCACCATGCTTGGCTCTGTTCCCTAGTATGGCCTTGAACACACAGAGACCCTGCGTGCTAAGTGATTGGATTATGGGCATGTGCTGCCTGACTCTTTGTTTACTTAAAATGACTGGTCTTTCTCCCCTGATCTCTAGGCAAGCTTTATTTATCAAAGCACGAATAAAATATCACCACATTTCAGCACAAATAAAATATCACCACATGAGTGTATGTGTGTGTGTGTGTGTGTGTGTGTGTGTGTGTGTGTGTGTGTGTGTATGTTACTGAAAATGGAATCCTAGGCCTTGCACATGCTATACAATTGCTTTATCACAGAGCCATAGCCCCAGTCACAGATATGTTCAGCACAATCTTGCTGATGCTCCCCGGGTTACTAATTCAGCCAGAATATGTAGTCAATATTGCCTGAATGTTACAATGAGTACTTAGTCACAGCACAAGGTGTTGCTGGACCCATTGTTGTCCTCTTTATGCTTAAATGTAAAACTAAAATATATCCCCTTTCAAACTATTCAATGCATTCTAGAAAACTCAAGTTATTTTAGAATACATGGAGCCCCAGTGCCCAAAGAGAATAGTTTCTCACTGGGATCTTCATGCTGACCTATGTTTTCTCTACCAATTTAAATACTTAGCAACAAAACTCTAACAGTCCAAACACTTCCATAAAGTGTCATTCCTGGTAACCCAGGTTGCAGAGAAAAGAGAGTCAGCATGTTCTAATAAGCCCTGCAGAAATATGCCTTTTGTAGTATAACTCCCATGCCGTCACCTTTGGCTCAGATGATCTCTAATAATTCTTTCCCAGTTCTCAACACTTGCCAAGGGGCTACTTCACGGGAATCCTCAGAGAGGAGAACCACTGGTGCCTATAAGACACAACTGCGTCCCATCCCATCTCAGAATGTATTGCTGCGTTCCCATACCTGCACCAAGGCATGCAGGAGGGAGACTTTTTCCCTCACAGCTGCATCTTGAAATTAAAGTCCATTTCATTTACCTGACCCTGGAGCCTTGTCCAAACAAGCTCACCTGAGCTTTACCCAGATGGTGACTATTTACTTATGCTCATTCATTACTAGTCCCTTAAATCTTGAACCTGGGCCAGCCAGCATGCCAATATAGCTTTTTTCCCCAACATAATATTTTAGTTGATTATTTGGGAATGTCACATCATGCACCCTGATCATATTCACTTCTCAGTCTTTCCAGATCTGCCCCCAGCCTTGTGATCTCCTCTGCAAAAAGAAGAAAAAGAAAAACACAAGTCCAATTTGTGTTGCTCATATACTGACTGGAGTATGGCCAAACTTCCCGTAGCCAGGCCCTTAAAGAAAACTGAGTGCTTCCCCACTTGTACCCTCAGCAGAAGTCCTCAGTTGTGGAGAGTTACACTTCAGCATCCACATCACATTTTTTAAGAGTACTCTTCAGCTATTTCCTGTCTAGGCTGTTACCTTTTTAGGGTGTGTGTGTGTGTGTGTGTGTGTGTGTGTGTGTGTGTGTGTGTGTTTGTGGTAGGAGTTGTCACAGAAGCCTTCTATGTTCCTCTTTCTCAACTGTGAGTCTGAAGTCATCCATATCACTGCAAAAGTAGTTTCCCTGCCCTTTACATTCAGGGGAGCACGGATGAAGGATATACACATGGTCTCTGGCATCAGCACATGCCATGGATATCAGTTTGTCTTTGGTGGCAGTACAGACCATGGACATCATCACTACCCTCTGCCACAGCCCAGGCCATGGACACCATCATAACCCTTGGGGGCAATGTAGGCCACCTTCATCAACATGGCAGCAACCTGGCCCCTGGATATCAATATGGATTCAGCCAATATAGCTTTTTAATGGGAACATTTCATGTCCTTATCCCAAGTTTTGTAAATATAAAAAGTGGCCAGAAAACAGCAACCATAACTGTATTTTCTTGGTTTCTCTTCTTATGAATCTACATTATACCTATCTAATGCTTATCGAATTAATCAACTGTGTCAACATGTGTTAATAGCAAAAAATGTCATTTATATTCATAATAAAAGTGACGTGCAGATTAGCTTATTATATTAATTGCTATGGACTAAGAGTAATGAATAGCAAACTTGCCACACTAGATGTCCTTTATTCACATATGTTTACACAGTCTTGTTAGCTTTCAGGTCAGTAACGACTTGGCTGATGATTACTGCACAAACTACAGCTGGATTAGGGTGTCTCATGTCCACTCACTTGTATGTCTTATGAAAGGGACAGTGATTGTCAGGTACATTTCTGTCCTGGAGTAGATCTCTGGAATAGTAAGTCTGTTTCAAACTACCTTTACATATTTACAACTTTTGCCAGGATCATTCCCATTCATCAGTGTGCCTTAGTTCTGAAGGTACCAGCTGAGTGTAGACAGAATGCTGTCAAAACAGTAGTGCCTTTCAAAATGGATAAGGTTAAATAGCTTAATTGGATCAAAGGTCAGATGTGTATATCCTTATGACACTCCAAACACAAAAAGAGAAGTGGACTCTACCTCTTGATGGGAGAAATAAAAGATTATTTAGGGATATGGCAATTTTTAATTTTCATCCCTATTGGCCACAGTATCAATTGATTAAAATTTTGAGTATTCAAACACTATATCTAACTCTTAAGTGACTAATTCCTTATTTACAACTATCTTAGTTTCTGTCCATGTTAGAAGGAGAATGGATGTTTATTGAAAAAGAATCCAATGTGATGTCATTGTACACAAATTGAAAGGAACATAGTAATATTGAAAAAATATTGGATTACTGTGGATTACTATTTAATGGAAAGCATAAATATAATACATAACATTTATTCAACTTATATAAGATTAATTTATACTTATACATAAACCAATATTGAAGAAAACTAAGATAATAACAGCCAAACATACAAACCTATAACTTGTCACAGAGTAAATCTACTACTTCATATATAAAGAATGTTTAATTTTATTATAGTGGAAATTTCAATTTTACTTAGCATATTTGAAAAACCCAAAGAAGTTCATCCTGTTATAGTAAACTAATGGACAGTATTAATTTATGCTCAGCCTTTTCAGGTCACCTAAAGTAAATACTTAGATCATAGAATAAATGGAGACATGAATATGAAATATATGCATTATTTCTGTACCAAACCACTTGAGTTAGAGATAGTATTTGAATACTCAAAATTTTATATATTCTAAAAATCTCAATCAAAGAAATGTCAAGAAATAATGAAATTGATGCATCTGTTTTAAACCTATGAAGTATTTAGTAGATTATAATTCTAACTGGAAAACTCAACCTGAAAGTATTTCTAGAAATATGTCAAGGAATTTACCTCAATTTGAGGTGAAAATTTAAAATACTTTATTAAGCACCTTCAACATGCTTGTACTACCTTAGGTGTGTTATTGTCTTAACTTAGATTCTAAGCTATGTTATTTATTTATTTGTCATGAGCCTGTGTGTGTTTATGAATTACCTTAAAATGAGAAATGGCAATATTAGAGTAAAAGAGACAGATTAGAGAAATTAAAGCACCATTTAATAGACTGACTAGTCTTTCAATGTATTCCTTAGAAATTCACTGGTGTGGAGATAATTTTGTTAACATATACTGCTCTGGTTTGAGTATGTATATCTATCCAAAGTCAGGTTTGGGAAATTAAACTACCAGATGATTAATTGAAATTTGTGATTTCCACCCTTTAGCTTGGTAGTCACATAACTAGTTGAAGGAGGGAATGGTAAAAATGAGGAGGGGGCCTTTATCTGGGGAGTGGAGAAAATCAATACAGTAGAAGACAGGGAGAAGAACAAATAACAATAAAGAAGTCTGATAGAGCATCAATGGATTATTTTTATATTTAGCTAAAATTATACTATATAATATATTTTATATGTATATAAATAACATCATACACACACACACACACACACACACACACACACACACACATATATACATAAAGTTATGCCACTAGTGCTGACAATGCTCTCCTCAAGAGCTGTAGACCATCTAATAAAATACCTGTACTAGGCATGAGGAATCTCCACTCGAGTTATTGATCAGGATAGTCCAAGTGACTCCCAATACAACATAGGCTATTGTTGTTCCCCTTGGTTGTCTCTTAGAGGTTGAAAGCAAGTCCCACCACATATTTCAAAGATGGAATTAGGGATATCAGAGCTGAATATAACCTGAAAGTCTCCTTCCTACTGTCTCACTTTCATAGTGCCAGAGATGCTTTGCCAGCTGCCTAGGGAAAGGATCAACCAATAGTCTTATCCAGCTGTCTATTTCTATAAGTATCCAGCATGGCAAAATATCCCTAAAGCCACAATAGTGACACTCGTATCTTGGCAGCAACCAATAGCTGTCTAATTGGACTTAATGACCACTCAACAGGAGAGAAATCATGCCTGGTACTGGTAATCTAGCCAACTACAGGGGTTACAGAGGTCATAATTTTAGAAGAAAGGCTATTGCTGCTACTTATTAGACCAGCATAATTCCTAACTGCATTAAAAAATTTATACCTACAGACAAGTGTAATGCTCACCCCTCATCAAGAATGTTTTCTTTGTGGAAGCAGAAGAACATTACAAAAAATCACAACTGGTCAAAATGCAGAGATCAACTGATCATGGGGAGCCCTGCCCCCACAGATACAACTACAAATCCTGCATCCAAGTCTCAGAAACATATCAGAACACCTGGTAGAAAGATGTTAAGAACCAGAGGAACAGAGTCTACAGTGATATTGTGTCTCCTAGAAATGAGAGGAAAGCCACATACATGATCCTGAATGATATGGCTGATTAAATAATGTCTGAACAATGACAATATCAAAGGCAGGCTAATGTGGAAGAAGAAA
The DNA here is from genome assembly GCA_902168405.1 of Peromyscus aztecus. NCBI lineage: Eukaryota > Metazoa > Chordata > Mammalia > Rodentia > Cricetidae > Peromyscus > Peromyscus aztecus. Next base: position 28,816 of record CABHPQ010162794.1, on the reverse strand, counting down.
TCTCATGTGGTTCCTGCTCTAGAGAAAGAAATACTGGCAACTAATGACTGCCAAGAGAGGGAGAATTACTCTCTCTGAAGGATGAACCCCCAATCATCCAGAAGAAACACTAAATGGACCTTATATGCGACAGTAATAAAGAAAAAGAGGCTATCTATTTGAGAGGGAGTTGGAGGGAACACAAGAGGGATTCTGGGGAAGGAAGGAAAGAGGTAAGAGATGTTAAAAAAAATATGGGACTCTTTGAAAGGCAACTAAAGCAAACACCTAGTGTCTTTTGTCCTCTGCTTTTATGCCATGACTGCCCCATTGTGATGGTTAATGTTGAGCATCCATAAACACCTGATGGTTGGCCTTGCAGGACTGACTTGATTTCATCAAGTCAGGTGGAAAGAGGTTTCCATACTGGGTAGCAATGTTTCCTGGCTGGAATTCTGTCTGTGTAAATGGAGAAATGAAACTGAGCAAATTTGAGCATCCATTCTTCCTGCTGCTTCCTGACTGTAGACACAAAATATCCAGCTGCTTCAAACTCCTGCTCCGTGGTTTCCCTGCTATCATGTGCAGACCTTGAACACGATCCAGAATAAGTCCTGCCTTCCTTAAGTTGCTTTCGTCAAGGCATTTTATCACCATAACTGGGAAAGAAACTAAGATATAGGTATTCATCCCATTTGCAACATCTTAGAAGAAAGTAGCCCTCTCAGAACTCAATCTGCCCATATTGTACCTTAAGCTTTCCTGCATTCAAAAGTATAAGAAAATAAGTTCCTGTTCTTTGCAAATTACTCAGATTTAAGTGTTTTGCTATAGCAACATAATGAACTGAAGCATGTGTATCACATGATGCATAGGTGTTAAGCATAACTTGTAACACGATTCATATGAGAACATTTGATTTAACAAAATCACATGTACAACTTCATTTGGCATATCACTTTATAAATCTTCACTTGAAGAATAATAATCTCATGTATTCTACTATTCAAAATGTGTGAATTATTCATTTCCCCAAAGCATAAACCCTAGAAGAAACTACTGTGATCATATTTTGGGAAAATTTTCTCTGTGTGCTTAAGTATTTACCCCAATAAATTAAAAAAGTGTATGTGATTCTCACTGATTTTTATTTTATTAAATTATTCTTTCATCATATACACATGTGTAGAGTACATTCTGGTCACACTTCATATTCCCCATTTCTCTTTTCTTCCTACTAAACCCTCCAGGGTTCTAACAAGATCCCTCTGATATTCATCTCTTTTGGCATTATTCTTTTTTTTGCTTTATGACTTGAGTTTAACCAGGACCACCTAAATGGGCTTGAGTGTGAAACATGGGGGATTTATAACTGGCTATGCCACAAAAGACAACAATACCTTGTAGAAATTTTTAACTGCCAACCACAGAAGCTTGGGGAAAGGGTGTGATGGCCAGTAGGCCAGTCACTCACCAGTGATTAAATGGTAATGAAATCAGTTTTGGGTCGGCCCTTTTCTGGTAGCCACATCTGCTATGTAGAGGTCATGTCATGTGAAGAAAACAATGTTTCACCAACATCGTCCGTAGTGTCCAATTTTACATTCATGTGTGATTTTACCTGAGCTTAGGAAAGAGTGATACAGATGTTGTACTCAGAGAACTCAATAGTCACTTATTCTCAGCACAGTAACCTGCCAGTAGTCTCTGAATTAACTATGACTTGCTACAAAAAAAAGCATCTCTAACTGAGGCTGACGGCAGCATTTAATGTACATTTATGGCTAAATATGACTATAAATGTACATATTTAGGAGACATATTGACAATGTGTTCTTTTAGCAAAAAGGAAGCAGTGAGTTAATTCCTATGGCTTCTGACCTCCCCATCAATAGACCTTTAACCAGGTAGGTACAAAGTATTCTGCATGGACTCTCTCCTGCAAAGACTCTGATCTAGAGAGAACGCAGTTGGTTACCTCTGTAACAATCATGCCAGCCCACACAAGTGGACACATGTGCCTAGCAGATCTCTACTGCAACAAGGGAGACCCACAGCTGGGTGATGCTGATAAGTTTTCTCCCATAGCTGGTTGCACAGCAACTTCAGCCATCATGAAAGCTACCCAGCAGAGAGGAAACTTTTAGTCTAGTTCCAGCCTGATTTCTCTGCATTGACTCCAAATGTGTGAAGTCTCCTTGATTTTGTGCTAAATATTTTCCTAGAGACTTTTAAAGTAGTATTATTACTGTAGGAATCAATTTAAACAGTAAATGAAATTCTGTAACATAGATAATCCCCTAAATGAAAATCATTTAAACTGTCATGTGCTTTTTTTTCTGATATTAATATGATTGCAATGAGTAACAGTTTTTTTTCCTTCATTTACAATTAACTTGAAGTATATGGTTTACTGGATCAGAGTTTAGAACATATTGATATATATTGTAAAATTATATACCAAAAGAATGTTTTAATATGGGGAAGTATGTTCATATAGCCCCAGAACATTTCTTTGCATGGCTGTGGTAAAGTAAGATCTACCTGTCCTGTGCTAGAAAATCATTACACCAGTTAGCAAAAGTGGTAGGTATTATAGACATCCTCTTCAATAATCCTGGCTCTGTGGCTCTTGGGGAGACAGCCAACCACAAGATTATTGTATACAGATTATTTATGGAGAGTCTGGGAAATAAGAAAAAAATAACATTTGAACACTTAAGTTTAAGTCATTTAAATGTAATAGGTAACATTTCCATGAAACTTAACCTTTAGAATACTCATTTTTGCCAATGTTTAGCAAAGACTGAGTCTCATTCAGAAGACGTATTTTTCTATTTTTCCATGTTAAACCACTAATGAGCAGTGTAGTAACAGGTCGGATTTACATTTGTTCCATCTGTATAAAAATATGTCTGAAGAAAATTTCTTTGAGAGAAACACATCACAAAACATGTATTAACATATTATTTAAAATATATTATTTAAAATATATTATTTAAAACATATTATTTAAAACATATTATTTAAAATAATAAAATTAGAAGAATAAATTTAGTTCCTATGAGTCCCAATGAGTCTCTTTCAAAAATTTATAACTGTTCAGAAAAAGTGATTTCCTAACATTTTTTCAATTGAAAATAGATTCTTTTCTTATACAATACATCCAGACATATCACAATCCCTCCTCCATCCATTCCTTTCAGCTCCTTCTTACACATCTACCCTCTACCCCAGATCTATTCTCCCCTCTGTTTCCTCTTCAGAATGGAACAGGCCTCCAAGAGACAACAGACAAATACAACAAAGCAATACACAATAAGAGAAGACAAAAGCCCTCATATCAAGGCTGGACAAGGCAACCCAATAGAAGAAGAGTCCCAAGAGTGGGCAAAAAAGTTAGGTACACACCTGCTCTCATTGCTAGGACTCCTACAAAAATGCCAAACTAGCAGCCACAACATATTCTTAGAGGACCTGGTGCAAAGCCTTGAAGACCCTGTACTTGCCACTTCAGTCTCTATGAGCCCCTATGAACCACACTTAGTTGATTCAGTGAGCCATGTTCTCCTGATGTCCTCCATCACCTCTGAATCCTAAAATCATTTTTCCCCCTCTTCTGAGGGATTCCTAGAGCTCCGAGGGGAAAGACCTGTTGGAGACCTCCAATTTATACTCTCTCTGTATAATGTCTGGTTGTGGGTCTCTGAACCTGCTCCCATCTGCTACTGGAGGAAGCCTCTCTGATGACATCTGATCTATGAGTTAAGCAGAATATCATTAGGAATCTTTGAGTCTTTTTTCTTTTCTTTTTTTTCTTTTTTTTTTTTTTTTTTTTTTTTTTTGGTCAGTGGTGTTTTGATTCTACCCTAGGTCTCTGGGCTATCCAGTTTCTCATTCCTGGCCATTCAGCTAGTGTAGGGCATGGCATGGGCTGCATCTTGTGGTGTGTTTCGGCATAAAGTTAAACCAGGCATTGCTTGGCCATTCCCATGAGTTCTATGCCACCATTGCCCCAGCACATGAGAGCCCAACATGGCACCCTCAAAGCATTCTTGTTTAATCTTTTAACTTATTAACTGTGTTTTCTAGAGAAAAGCCCGGTGGAGCTGACTGCAATATGCCTGATATCCAGAATTTAATAACACTTTAGTATTTCTAATCATTTAATCTTTTGAATGGGTGTCTGTGTACGGAAAGGCATGCTGAAATCCACAGAGAATATTCTTAAAGACAATGAGTTAATTCACAGGAATTTCTATATCTAGAATCTGAAACATACAATCATGAATTAATTATTGGGAAACACACTAAAAGACTTCAATATGCAATGCAACCAGAATTTGTTTAAAAACCTGAATTTTCAGGTGTTTTATTTTAATTTGATAGTATGAACTGAAAATAAAATAAGTCCTGCTGTGGTTCACACGATAAGCCATTCTCTTTATCATTTTCTAACAATCACCCAGCTGTAAATAATAGAAATTATTATATGATGATTTCACCAAACCACCTGTCAAGGACTGTAATTGTTGTAATAATTTAGATGATAAGTATATGTTGTTCTGTAACTGCAGTTACCGATTTATGTCAACATCTGGAACCTTAGATTCATTTACATATAATCAGCACTTAGAAGGAAAATTCAGGTCCGAGTAACCCCTGCTTTTTGCATATTTACAAAAGAGGATTTGGATAAAAGAAGTAGGTCTGATGGAAGTTTGTTGGATACATGTTTTGCTATGAGAAATACTTATGGTTTACTGTATTTTGTTCTAACTTGAATATTAAAATAAAAAAAAATTGTTCATGTTTTTGTATAATAATAAACAAACATACATGAATAGTCTAGTCAACTCTAGTATTTTACTTTGGGGCCAGAAATTTGTGAGTATCTTACCTCATGCCAACCAACTCAAGTTGTCAGTAAGAATAAAAAAGTCAACATTAAATGAGAGGAATTGTGTTTAACTACATTGAGACTACATCATAAGACTTTTTAAATGATAAAAGAACTCTGAATCATGTTATATTGTATCCTGCTGATTTATCTCAACCGAAGACAGATTTGAAATTAGGAGTAACAGAGAGTGTGCCTCCTTTTAAAGGAACTATTTAAGCTTTCTGCTTGCAAGTTGCAAGTTTGAACTTTGTTGGACGTGTTCTGTATGGCAGCTCAAAAGTTAGCTCTGAGATCTTAGGAGAAATGCAAAGCACTAAGCTCCATGATAGAGTCCATAAGTCAGAATCTGCATCTTAACAATATCCTGAGGTAATTTATGTGAAGTTTGAAAAGTATGGCTTATTATTTTTACTATCACATTCCCCAGTCTCACAGAGAGATAGAAGATCTTCATTTCATGGATGAGTCTACTGCTATTTCTTCCCAATGCATCAAGCATGATCTTGATTTTCTCACCTTTGGAAATTTATTCTGAATCGAGGGTCTCTTTTTTATTAAAACAAAACAAAACAAAACAGCAGATTGTCACCTCTCCCTCCCCTCCTCCAAATTCAACCCCCCAGTCTCATCCCTAGCTTTGCAGAAAAAGCAAATCACAGCTTCCCTTCCTCCTGCCTGGCCTCACCTCCAATGGATCACATAGATCTTCCCCTCCAAATTCCTTCTTCCCACTCATTGCTCTTGCCCAGTCCCCTACTCCAGCAGGCAATCCCTTGGAAACCACAGACTGCTCTCTATTGTAGCACATACAAGGCCCTGAATTTAACTTGGAGCAAACACACACACAAGAGAAAATATGTTTTGGAATGCTATCACATTGTATTCGTGAATTATAGGTAGTATTTGTCTCCATATAGCTATGTAAAATTTAACTCATTGTACGGCATGTCATTAAATGTATGCCCCTAACAAAGTGCTACTGGTTATTACACAGTTTCTGTAGGTCTAAAATTTAGACAAGGCTTATTTGATCCTTTTTTCTCTATCTCACTGGGCTGGGGGTAGGGAGTACTGGTCATCCAGGAGCAGTCTTTCAAGATGGGGTGCTCTCTCAAGCTCACAGGATAGTGGTCAACTCAATTCTGTTTTTGATCCCTGATCTGGGACAATTCACAGGAATCCACATATAACAGCAAGGCTTTGTGGTATGCACTTACAATCCCAGCATCAGAAAGGGCCTTTATAGGACTTGGTGGACATCTAACCTAACCTATTTGGTGAGCTCCAAGCCAATGGGAGACCCTGTTTCAAATAAATAAATAAATAAAAACTGAGGTAACTTGTTCCTGAAGAATGGCAACAGGATTTGTCCTCTGGCCTGCATACCTATAAATAAACATGCAGTTTTTTTTAAACATAAATATAAAATAGAAGATTAATATCATTTAAAATATTCAAATACTAGATAACATTTGTATTTTAACAATATTGCCATAAAGTGAAGTGAAAACATCACCCATTTTACAAACTGTTCATGTATGCATGTACATATATGTGAATTTTGCATAAGGTTAATGTAAGTATTAGTATAAGTTGTGCTGCAGTGTGCACAAAGGTAGAATATATGCCCATCCATAGCAGTAGCCCCAGAGGAGCTGATACTGTTACCTTTCAAGTTCTATACCTGTCATAATGTCAATGAAGTATTTCATAAACTCCCATAGACATAGTGAGATCCACAAAGGAGCCCTTGTTGTGTCAGTATGTGTGCCTGAGATGGTATAGTCTCAATGGAAATGTTATTTTAATGTCAATGGAATTACCCACATAAGTGCTACTGCCATCACAAAAATAAAGGATGTGAAACACAGAAAGTATGTCATTATCCAGTAAGAGGAGCCTAAATCACATCCCCAAAGCTAAATCACATCTCCAAAGCTGAGCAAATCTGCCAACAGACATGATTTTCTTCAACTCTCACTCAGTAATTCACATATTGTGGTGAAGACAGTAAAGTTTTCAGGTAGACAGTCCCAAAGATGGTCAGTTTTAAACAGTTGCCTGACTCAAGAAGAAGTCTTTGAAGGTAGAAGAAATGAAAATCCTACCCTGACCAAGTATCTATCGGCCACAGCCACAATTGTCCTTTCATAATCACATGCTACTTGCCTGTCTGATGCTGACCTTAAGACTCAATATAATATCATGTTTAAACATCTGGAAAAAATGTGACAACTTCAAATGCCCTCACTGAAAGACCTGGGTCAAAACGCAGTGAAAAAGGACACCTAGTCAATAGTCCTGATGTTGAAGAGATGGCATGGATCACTTATCTACAAGGAATGGGCTTCACTTCCTGGACAAGCTGCAAGTTTTCAAACCCAGGTGTACTCCTATTTAAGAAGCAAGATTGACCTTTCCCCTTGTGCTTGCAATTTCTTCCTCCCATGGTCTCTATGTAGCTCACTGTTCCTCATTGCAGTCCCATGTGGCCCTGCATGCTGCAGGGTCTGCCTGTGGGCTGTGAGCCTGTGTGACTACATACAGTGCATGATTTCATCTGGCTAATGTGAGGCTGTATGCTCAGTGATCCCTTCAACCCTAGGCAAGAATTATTCCTTCAATATTTGGAGTAACCAAAACAATGTGTCCCCCTTTAACAGACTAATTATGCCAAGAACCAGTCCCTTCTTAATTCTAAACCACTTTTATCCTAGATTATTGCTAAAATTTTGGTGTGAAAAGAAGAGCTTTCATTACAGATTCTAAAATCTACATATTTAATTCCCCAGTCATGACTCATAATATAGACCAGAATATAGTATAATTATGACACATACTATTGCCAATTGCAGAGGTTATTTCTAAGGAGGTAGTGAGATTGCTCCTGCATGTTTCATGTTATCTTGCATACTTTTGGCTCTCTATCACCTAGTTCTTTTCTCACCAGGGTAGTATTTTATCCCTGAGATACAGCAAGGGGGGTTATGGGTATGACAACATCCAAGTCTCATGCTCTGCTATGCTCTGTAGATTTCAGAGGATATGACATTTAAAAACAACTGCCCCCCCCATTACTAGGAGGCAGATGAAGAAAGAAGTAATCTCATATTAAAGTGAGATGAAGACTAAAGTGTTAGGAAGAAACATTTTTTGGTAATATTGTAAGATAGATTTGGTGTTGTCTAGATGATACTAAAGAGAAGAATGAAGTTTTCTCTTAATTCAAATTCTAGGTTTATCCATAGCCATTTTGCTTTAGCAATTCAGAGAACAATATTTCTCACTGATGCCCAGTAATCATTAAAGACAAGAAATTTAGAATGCAGATGGTGTGTGGAACTGAAGAATTCTCATTTTGGCAAGTGATTATAAAGAACATGATATTTATTAGATAACTGATCATTTCTATTCACTTCAGAGTTTCAAGTTGTTGCAAAATCAGAAAACTGTATGTTTTTACAATAGACATCCAATGGGCAATGCTTATGAAATAGGTCATTTTGCAAAGCCTTCTACATATTAATTTAAAAATAATTCCTCTGGTGATTTCTTTTGATTTTTTTAGTGATATTTCTGCTTTGAGTATAATAACATTTTTTGCCTGACTTAATTTGGGGGCCTAATTAATTGTTGTATCATGTCTCTAATTGCTAAAGTACTTGGTGTGCTATGTATCAAGCATTAACAAATTGTTGCCCAACCAGCTGGGCTGCACCTGTAATTGTGCATTTGGAGATATAACTAATTGCCACAGTTTCACCCATAGAGAAGTCAACATTTGTTCTCTTCTTTCAGTGATAAAGGGTGCTTTCAGATAATGGGTCAGAACGCCACATAAACTCAATTTCCATTTATAAGATATTAACCTTTCTCATACACAAATGCCTATTTAATAGTTTGATAAATATTAATACACAGTGGCTTTTTTGTCAACATCATCTGTCGATAGTAATGAAAGTATCTTTTCTGGCCCCAAGTCCTCTAAATGTGTTGCCATATTCAAACACGGTTAGAGTACATTGTCACCTCCCCTGCTTTTAGAAATCTTGATGATGAAAAACAACAGAAGGGCAAAGAAGTTTAAATCTTCAAACTTGCTGAAAAGTGCCTGGCAGCAGTATCTCAACTTTCAAACTGCTGAAACCATACAAAGAGGAAATTGACAAGTGGGGCAAAAATGTCACCAAGAGGCCATTTTTAGCACACTTAAGATCTTCCAAGAACTTTACTTTGGAAAGATATTTAGGCTTATATACTTTTTATTACAATTTACTTTTTTCAGGCTAAAATAGAAAAATGTATTGTCTGCATTTCATCATGCTCAGCGTTTTTTCCTGCCTTAACAAGGCAATTTTTTTTCTCAGAGCTGGCCATTTCTTCTGTTATGCTGAGGAACATAAAAACACTTAATTTTCAAATAAAACTAATTTAAATATTTAGATACACCACATTACTTGACAGTTAACGAAAACGATAAAGGAAATCCTTAAATACAAAGAAAAGCATGTGTGAACAATAATTTTCATTCAAATCTATGACTGATCACCAGATATCTGAAAAGTAAGCATCTCTGTCATCATTTGTCACTTTTTTCTGAGTATTATTTCAGCAAGACTATAGGAGTTTATTTCAGTAATTGAAAATTTAACAAGTATGTATGTCTTATAGTTTACATGTGAAATGTCCCCATTGACACATGATATTGAACACTTCGATCTCAGCTACTATTGCTCTTTGAGAAGGTTACACATGAAAATTTAGAAGACAGAGTCTTGAGGTAGGAAGTATATCACTGGGCATATGCTCTGAGGTTTTACTCCGTGATCCCACTAAATCTTCCCTCTCTTTGCTTCTGATGCATGTGATGAAAAGTGACAGACAGGCTCATGCCTCTGTATCCATGCTTTCCCTTACAGGATGGCCTGTATTCTCTCCGGAACTATATGTCAAAGTAAGTCCTTTCTCCCTTAAGTTATGTTTGTTAGCCTATTTTACCACAGCCACAGAAATGAAACTAGGTGAAATAAAATCGATGCTGGAAGAGGGCATCATTGCTTTGATAAACTTGACATAGGTTCATAAATTGGAAACTTGTTTGTAGGGTCAGTGAGGAAGAGTTTAGAACTCATGACTGGAAAAGCCCTGGAATGATCCAAACAAAGCTTAGGTCTTTTTGATGGGAGTTTAGGAGAACACCAGGCTGAACAAAATTCAGAAACGAGAGGCTTGGTTTAGGAGGTTTCAGGTGGGAACAAAGACTCTATAAGAAGCTAGGTTAGAGGTCATTGGGTAACATTGTGGCATAGAGTCTGGATACACCCACCCTATATTCTGAGAATGTGCATGGTGGTCAAATAAAGAGTAATTGATTAATTTATTTGAAACAGGAAATTCCAAGACAACAAGACAATGAGTCTGAGGCATTGTTTCTACTGACTAGTATTATGCATATTTACAATGAAAAAAAAAGGACAAGTGGAGCAAACAGAAATAAAGCATGTACAGTCGGGAGTAGAAAGGGACAGTAGGACACTTAAGTTTGCAGACAAGATATATACTGAAAGGAGGCTGTAATTGGTAAAAATGTTTGCACTATTAAATAGAAGTCTCTTGTTCTGTACTGGAAAGAAAGGAATGGTATCTTGAGTACAAACCCCATTTATCAAAGACTTCAACTTTTTAAAGAAGAGAGCCTAAGGCGTTTTCAGCTCCAGAAAAACAAAAACCTAAGAAAGTAGAGAAATTGTAACAACTATGTTCCACAGATCACACTGCATACGGAGCTGGTAGCAGAATGTGGCATTGTCATCTGTGTGGTACTAAATTTAGAGGTATGAAAGATACACAATTAAGGAATTATAGATTCTTCATCCATGGTTTGGAGAGCTTCTGAGGCCAGGATTATATTGTAGGGTCACCTTGAGGGATCACCGCATGAGGATGTGAAGGTAAATCCTGGATTGTGGTGAAGACACCAAGTTTTGCGGATAAAAGAACTATGGAATGTCTGCTGAGAAGGGTGGCCTATAGGACTGGAATAAGAGCGATTTGTATTAAAGGCAGTGAAGCTGGAAAAGCAGAGCCACTTGTAACTAATGCAGATTCATCAAGAGCCTCAGATGCCAGACATAGTTCTATAGGGTTTGGTGTTTTGCCAGTGAGGTTTTTTTATTATTATTAAGAAATTTTTTATTCATTTTATATACCAATCACAGATCCCCCTCTCTTCCTCCTCCCAACCCCTGAGTCTTCCCTCCCTCACTCAAGTTCCTCCTCCAAAAAAGTAAGGCCTCCCATGGAGAGTCAGCAGAGCCTGGCACATTCAGATAAGGCAGGTCCAAGCCCCTCCCCCACATCAAGGTTGTGCAAGGGGTCCCCCCATAAGTAATGGGCTCCAAAGAGCCAGCTCATGCACCAGGGATGGATCCTGATCCTATTGCCAGGGGTCCTCTTCAGCAGATCAAGCTACACAACTGTCTCACTTATGCACAGGGCCTAGTCCAGTTCCATGGAGGTTCCACAGCTGTTGGTCTAAAGTTCATGAGTTCTCACTAACTTGGTTTGGTTGTCTCTGTAAGTTCCCCATATTAATCTTGATTTCCTTGCTCATAGAATCCCTCTTCCCTCTCTTCGACTGGGCTCCTCAAGCTCAGCCTGGTGCTTGGCTGTAGATGTCTGCATCTGCTTCCATCAGTTACTAGATAAAGGCTCAATAATGACAGTTAGGGTATTCACCGATCTGATTACCAGGGTAAACCAGCTCAGGCACCCTCTCCACTATTGCTAGTAGTCTAAGCTGGCATCATACTTGTGGATTCCTGGGAACTTCCCAGCACCTGGTTTCTCCCTATCCTCATGATATCTCCCTCTATCAAGATCTCTCTTTCATTGCTCTCCCATTCTGTCCTTGTTCCAGCTCAACCATCCCATTCTCTTATATTCTCATCCCCCATCCCCTACCCTCTACTGCCCCCTGCCCCATCCCTAGTTTACTCATGGAGATCTCATCTAATTCACTTTCCCAGGGTGATCCATGTGTCCCTCTTAGAGTCATCCTTGTTAGCTAGCTTCTCTGGAACTGTGGGTTGCATTCTGATTACCCTTTGTTTTACATCTCATATCCACTTATGAGTGAGTACATACCATGTTTGTTTTTCAGAGTCTGAGTTATCTCACTCAGGATGATATTTTCTAGTTCCATCCATTTGCCTACAAATTTCATGATGTCATTGATTTTTTTACCTCTGAGTAGTACTCCATTGTATATATGTAACACATTTTATTTATCCATTCTTCTGTTGAGAGACGTCTAGGTTGTTTCCAGGTTCTGGCTATTTTGAATAATGCTGCTATGAACATACTTGAATAAGTGTTCTTAGTCTTGTTTTGGTCCTGTCTTTAATTCTTCTCTTTGAGAATGGGAACCTGTTTTTAGAGTTATTGAATGTTTGAAATATGTATTTACTTTAAATTTTACACTGAGGAGTTGACTGTCACAATTAAGAGATTTCTTTGAGTCTCAGAAGGAAACCTAGGACTTTTGAACAGTGTTGGGAGTGGTAAACACTGTCTGGAATTTTGAACTTGAACTAAATGGATTTTGCCTCATAAGATGCCCACGAGACTATAAGGGCCAGGTGTAGAAGTTGTGGTTTGAATGTGAAATGTCCTTCATAGTTTCATGTTTTTGTATACTTGATCTCTAGCTGTGTCAATGCTTAGTAAGGCTGTTGAATCTTTTTATGGAAGAGGTATTATTCTAGGGGTGGAGTCAGGCTTTAAGGTTAAATAGCCTGACCCCAATTCCTGTTCTTTCTCTCTGCTTCCTATCTGCTGATGGAATATGATAGACAGTTGACCATGACATCCCTACTATGATGGACTGCAGTGACTCTGGAATTGCCTGTCATATAAACCCTTTATCCTTTAAGTTGCATTGGTCTGGATATTTTGCCAGCAACAAAAAGCAAAGTGATACAATCTTTTTTATTGCCTAAATTTCTAATAAAATTTAAAAGTACATAAAAATTATAATTGGTCAAAATAAGGATATTCTATGCGGCCCATACACTACCTTCAAAAATATGAAAGTAGGAGTTAATGGAGTTCAAATGTAGAATTAGATGAATAATTACATGGATATAATCAAGCATATTGATTTTGATGTAATAGTTATACCATTAAAAAGAATGAAAAGGGAAAACTTGGGAGTTGGTGCAGTTGTTAATGTGTTTGCTCTGCAAACAAGAAGATGAAAGGTTAGATTGCCAGAAACCATATAAATGCAGTGTGGTCTTGTCACTCCATTTCTACATTAGTGCCTGAATTCAATGATAAATTCATGCAGCAAGGTGTCTATGGAGAATAGAGACATTGCATGTTCTGAGTTTGACTGAAGACCTGATTTCAAAGATTGAGAAAGATTCTTGACATCAACTTCAGACTTTCACCTGTCCTTCCATCCATGGGGATGTACAATTGGACAGACTTGGACCCAAACACACACATGAACACATATACATACATGCATTTATACCATACACCTATAAGCGTGAACAGAAAAGTGAATAAAACAACAAATAAAAATAAATCACAATCAAGCCAACAACAAAATAAGTAGACCAAGTACTGTATATTCACTGATGAATTTATTTACTTTTTTTTCCTTTGAGAGGCTTGTCAGTCCTATCAAGAACACTCTATACTCCCTATTAGAAGAAGACAGCCTTGACCTTGACATATAACACATAGTATTAATATACATTTAATATGTGTCAGAGTTATAGAATTGAATCCATACAGACTAGAGGTCTGAACACATGTCCCACATTTCAGGATTACATTCAATAAACATATGGAGTTTTTGAGTACATGGCAATTAATCTGAAAACAATTTATTAATTAACTCATATTTTGATTCATTATTAAAATCATAGAGATACATAGATGTATATATAAGTATACATGATTACATATAATATGCAAATATTTTACAGTTGTTACAAATAAGTAAAATCATATTATTAGAGTTTGCACATGAAGTAATGTCTGTATCTATATGTAATCTATACTTTTACAATAAAGTCTTTGTCTGTTTTCACCAGCTTTACAGGTGTAAAAAGAAAAGAACACATCACTCAAAGCTGTGTGCTAGTAAGGCATTTATCTCATGCTCAAATCCACATAATTTCCATTTGGGACACATGAGACATCTTACTGAATAAAGGATAGGTCTTAGTTTTCAATAAAAAAGATTACAATCTTCATCTCATGTATGAATTGCTCTGGAATGGATGTAAGTATTTAACATTTCTCTTTTTCAATTTTGATATTTGGTGAAGGATATATAACTTAATAATTTAAAAAATACTTACTGAATCTATATTATGTCATATTAATGTCTTTCTAATTCAGTAACTATGTTCTAGAATAGAATTCAGTCAAAACACATTTGTTTATGGAGTTTACATACAAGTAGAAGAAATGACATAAATAATAAATACATAGGTTAATAAATTACCTATTTGAAGAGTACAAATAAAGTGAAAAATCATACTAATGTAACCTATTGTACAGAAGCAATTAAGTTAAGCATGCCACATGCCTACCACAGCAGCTAGTACAAGGAAACATAATGCTCGTGGGATTAGATCATGTCAAGCCTACTCAGTTCTGAATTTCTTTCCATTTGCCATATTCTCTCCATAATAGCTTGACAGAAATTCAATTCTTGTCAGAATTGCTCATCTCTTAACTACAAATCTCTGAATCCTCAAGTATCACTAATTATTTTTCTTTTTGAAATTATAGTTGTAAGGAACAATGGAGTTAACAACCCCAACTTAACCTATACAAATGTGAATACAAGAAAGAAACTGCCCTACAAGAAATTCCTGCATATGTATCCCTATGCCAAAACCCAAAGCACTGAGAGAGACAAGGTTCAACACAAGGAAATTCATAATTATCCCAATGTGGGATAATATACCATATGCCCTTCTATAACTGGTCACAACAGGGCATTGCTGAAATGGTTTTCTTAATGTACTCTGTTGGGTCTAGGTACAGAGCTGGAAACCATATGGTGCAATTCAGCCCTCCACATGAACTTCCAGGTTTTTATTGTGTTCTGTCATATTATTTTACTGCCATTTTTTATTTGAATGTGCAAATTGGTTTTACAGTAACAATCAAGACCTCACTGAGAACCACACAAAGAAAAGCAACTTCTGTTTGACTTGACACAGGGCTGTGTGAGCTCTTTCAGTCAGATTGCTAGCTTTGGATTGTGAAAATCCAGAGCAAGTAGAGTGATATACAAACTGCTGTGTATCTAATGAGCTTAGACACAATGAAAAGTGTCCCTGTGAATAACAAATTAATACAAATATTATAGCAAATCCAGGTTTAAAGACACATTTACATATCTGGGTCATAGAATTTCTGTCAAATCACGTTGAGATTAAGAAGAGATTGAGCATGCATTCATCCATTCATGATTCACTCAACAAACATTAGCTGAATATCTCTTCTGTTTCTTACATATAGCTAGTGTAAGAAAATTGTAGGAGATATATCACACACTCTCAGAGCTTTAAATCATTACATTATGATAGAAGACACTGTTGTATTAAGAAGTAATGCAGGAGAATGTCAGGTCTAGGAAGAAATCATGCTGAAAAATCTTGCCACAAGAAGCTAATAATTAATGAGAAATAAAAATAATTGAAAGGTTCCAAATAAGGGATAATAGAAATTGATGTGGTCTCAACAAATAAGAATTGACTGGGGAGAAAAAATTTTGCATGCATTTGAGGAAAAAGAAATTAAATTGTGGTAACATGAAGGCATAAAAATTCATACTGTGTTTCAGACCCTTAGCAAATTCTTTAAAGGTTGAAAAATTGTTTTGTGGTAAGATATTGTTGGGGGAGGCCTATTTAATAGGTTTTAAAAGATTTGTAAATGCTAGGATTGTCAGATTAAAGAGTTTAAACCTTAGGTATTGGTAATGTGGGCCTAGGAAATACTTAAGAATTAGGAAGAGAACTTAATAAAGCCTGAGGTTTTTTTATGGATGCACAGAAAAAATATTGAATTACTATCCACTACAATTATGGAGATAAAGACCCTCATATACCATCATTTTATTCACTTACTGAACAATATACTCATGTTCTCAGTGAAGCAGGAACATGTATTTATGAACAGGTTGTCATAATTTATAATTCGTAGACATTATGGGTTCTATAAATTTAATACTACTTTTTGGCAAAGTCAAAAGGAAGGTATAGTAGCACGGATAGTCAGGTCAATTTCAATGAAAGTTTGTAATGAATGACATTGAAAACGGTAACATAGCATACACAATCATGTAAATGATGAAGAGAGATGTGGAATAACCCCATTCCCCAATTCCTTTTTTCTCTTTGACTTGATGAAGGTATATAAGTAGGGTTAAATTCTGGGAAGTGAATAGAACTAATAACATATCTTTGGGAAAGTCACAGTCTGCATAGGGAATCCAATTGATTTTCAAGCTATAAGTACTTGAAACCCTAAGAAGCGCTCACCACAGAGATCTGAGTAGAAGAAAGGACAATGTTATGGGACTGCAGAACACAGTTCAGAGTAGTTACAGACAAGTCCACAGCAACTGACATCATAATGCAAGTCAGAATAAAGTCCTGGAAGTGCCCTAGCCAAAATCTGAAAAATGAAGATAATTCTGAAAAAGTGAGGCCTGGTGTAATAGCAAGACTATCTATCTAGAGATGAACCACATCACTAGAAGACTGTTAAACTTGACTGTGAGAAAAATTATATTTACCAATATGATAAAGATAAACATTGCCATGGACAAAGATGACAAGATTTCCAGGCAAGTGATCTAAATTTTGGCTTCATGCAACTTTCTTCAATACAAGTTCTGAAAAAGTCAAACTTGTGTTTTCTGTAGAGGGTGTGCTCAAGTCTTTGACTTCTCATGAGTATACTTGCTCCTGAATATTTCCATGATCTTTGCATATATAAGGGAAAATGCTGTGTAAGCCATGCTGCATGTCTAATGTGAGAAACAAATGTGTCTAATAGCCATGACAGTAGAAACAGACTGCAAAAGCATTCTGATGTTGTTGGATACAGTATTTCCATATTGTTATTTTTGTAAATATCTCATTTGACTTCAGTCTCACAGAATTACCTATCAGAAAGAAATAGAGTTTGGATATTTGTTCAATAGCCATTCATTCTAGGGACTGTGATTGTCACTACAGAGGTTTACAAAACATCTTTAACAGCAATCTTAATCTAACAAGGCAACAGTTTGTTTATAGGTAATAAACTGAGACTTAAGGGATGACGCACTTTGCTCAGGGATAACCAACTGTCAGTCTTAGAATGAGAGCTATGATTTAAGACTCTGAGACAAGATCTGATTTGCACTTATTTGTTTTAATTCAACATTCCATGGTACTAAATAAAGGGGGAGTAGTTTTAAAAAATCTGCCTTTCATTTAAAACTTTGGTGCAGATATTTCAACTTCATGACCTGGTTTCTCGCCAAGTACAAAGAAGGCAGAACAGATACCCGACCAGGCATCACGTGGCTCTTACAGTGGTATTGATGCAGCTTTCATTGGACTAATTTTACCTGTGAAATTGCCTTTCATCTCTGAATGTCCAACCACTTCCCTGAAGCAGTGATGGGGTTTGAATTATGCAAGGGAAGGCAGGGAGTTCAAAGAAGCACTCAGTTATTTCCATCCAGGTTCAGGATTTTAAAAAGTTTATTGGGTTAAAAGTGGACTTCTTTCAGGAGAATGTTAGTACAAATAGTCATTAAAATTTATTTTGCTCTTCACACTGCCCAGATCACCACCCAATCATGTTGACATTTATCAGCAATTGTGAAATGCTTGACTTAGAGCATTCTTCCATTCTTCTTTGGAATACTTTATTATCTTCTAAAATGCAGATTTTGAGGTAAAACATCAGCAATGATAATTTGGATTTGAGATTAAGTGAGGTGGGTTGCAATGTCCCAGGAGAAACTTCTCATGTTGGGAAGTCAATCATCAGTCACATATTTTGGGTTATCTGATCTTTCTAATTATTCTTAATGGGAAAATATATTGTCCAAGTTTGACAGTTGAAATGTAAACCTCAGGTAACCTAGTTACAAACACACTAAGCATACCATTGTTCCCTTTTCCAATATAGTGACTTGTAGATAGGTCACATTCCAGAGAATAATGGTGCTAGATAGGACTATCCACAGGCATAGTGCGTTTCAGTTGGTTGTGCTTTCTGGGTGCTTTGCTCAGTAGGAAGAAGGGTAGCAATCTGCTTTTGGGTTGAGATGGAATGTGATGCTTTTTTTCTGACAGAAATATGAAAAAGTCATGTGTCGCATTATATGTTTAGAGTTGAATCATTGTAATATACACCTGCTACACCCAACCTCCCAGATGACCAGTCTCCATTCAGGCAACTGTGTCTATTTCATGTTGGCTTCCTTTACACTTTCAGTAATCTTACAGGTACCTTCTTGCATAGCATCTTCATTGAGCCCATCAAATACCAGCCTATTTTGTATCTATCTGGAATTTTCATTGGTTTAATTTTATATTATATTATATTATATATTTTATTTTATATTATTTATATAATATAATATTTATATGAATATAAATATTTATATAAATATATATTATATAATATAATTATTTATATGATAATGTTATATAAATAATATAATATAAATATTATATTATTTATATAATATAATATATGATATTTAATATTATATTATATTATATTATTTTATTTTATATTGGTTTAATTTTAATATAAAATTAAACCAATTTCTCATTGGTTTAATATAAATTTGGCTTCATTAGAATAGTACAGGAATAATTGGAAAAAGCTAAGCAACCATCATCTCTTGTGCAAAAATATTTAGCACAAACTTCCCATAAATTTCATTTAAAACTGCAGATGTCAATTCCAGATTATTTTCTAACACAACAGATTATGCATGCAAAATGTCAATTCCTTCAACAGTTTCTATAATTGATCTAATTTCAGTGGTATCTTTTGTATTTTTCCCTGAATACAGAAGTGAAGGTGTCTAGATTATATCAAGACACAAGGACACTTACGTGTATGTCAATATCTACACTCACAAAAACAAATTTTTAAAATGATTTTATTCTTTTGTCCTCAAGATTTTACATCAGGTTAGCAAGGATTCATGTGTCATATAAATGATTTTAGTAGATTTTTTTTCAAATGGAAGCTCTCTATACCATCTATTTTGTCTTGTGAAGTTGTCTTAAATATGTATACACAGAAACAAAATAAATATATTTAAATGAAATTATGAAGAAAACAAATCCAATGTTGAGCATTTAAAACTATGTAACTGGTAAGAACCAAGGTGACTAAAATTCTAATCCAAATTTTTCATATCCTGATATATGTTATCCTTATTTAATAAGACCATTTATTATTTCATCTACAAATGGCCTGAGAATTGAAGCTTATTTCATGTATGCAGATGTTCTACAGTATATGATGAAATTGTCATCCAGGAAGGTAGTATTTATGTAGTTATAAAACTAGTTACACAAACAAACACATATTGAGGAAGAAAGAGAGAAAAAGCAGAAAAATAATGTATAATGAAGAAAATCTCTAGATTAAGAATTAATGGAGGGCAGGCAAGACGTCTCATTTCTTGAAGTTTTGCTCAACAAGCCAGATAAATCCTAGGACCCACAAAAAGGTAAAAGAAAAGAATAAACTCACAAAAGGTATTCTCAAACCTACACATGTGCATTGTGAGAGGGGTCATCCTTACATACATCATACCTATACACACACACACACACACACACACAATAATAATAATAATAATAATAATAAATAATTTTTTAAAACTAGAATTAATAGATAGCAGTGAATATATTTGATTTTAGATTTTTTCAATCTATGCATTTAATATTTGTATTTTGTAAGCTGGGTGTCATTCTATAATCTCTCCTTTATTCACAGTAACAATTTCAACAAAGACTGAGAGGAGGTTTGAAAAAGGGAAAAGGGTGACAATTCATACTTTCCCATAAACTGCTATTAGAAAAAAACAAAACATAACACCAACTCTAAATTAAATAGGTGCTTTACTTCAGAAGATGTGCATTCACTCATCACTTTTTAACACATTTTGTAACCTCGGGAAGAGGCTAGCTCTTCAAAAAGCTTAATTGTCCTCTGTTTAAAAGCAATAGTAAATGATAAACACATGAGACGCAGGATATGCTGCTGAGTGACCTTGGCAGGGAATATGCCTTCAGCATTGGGGATATTCACATCATTATGCAGGACTGAGAGAACTTGGCTGTTCGAACAATCAGATGTCGGAGGACATTTTCTCAGTGCCATTCCTAGGTGCCAATCTCATGCTCAATCGATGGTGCCCGGAGCTTTTGATTCTGAAAGACCAAGTGAGAAGTTCCTGGAGGCGTCTCTCGACTCCAGTAGGAGGTTTGAAGTTCTTGACAAGGTAAATCTGTGTATGAAGAACTCCACTGCCTTGGGGCCTCGTCACAAGAGGCCATCCACAATTGCCACTGCGCCTTTCATTCCATCAGAGACATTAAAAGTGCTGCTCTCATCAGTGTGGCTGCAAAGTCATTAATTTTATGTTTGAAATGGTGGAATAAGAGATACATTTTGTGAGCTTTTCAGATGTCAAGTGAATTTCACTGAACCCTGAAAGAAACAGTTCACGTTTTCTCTTTTAAGATTTAAGATGTTACGAGAGACTGACTGATTGACTGGCATTGTTCAATGTTACAATTATAGGAACTCTTTAGTGTCATGGTCTTGAATCAATCAAAGTAATCAAGAAATGTTTTAAAAGTCCCCACTCCAACAAAAGTCAAAAAGTAACCTTTCATAAGAACATGGACAGAGTAGATTTCATAAAAAAAGACATGTTATGTGAATCAAAACCCTTTCCTAATGCACTTTTGGCCAAATCTGCATGCTTTAATGCTGATGTGAATGCAGCAACAGAATTTTTTGAAGGATCCATTTGTGAAGATATTCTGCTGACTACTTTGTGCTCCTTAGAAACTTTCGCAAACTTTAAGCGTGTAAGTTAGATTATCATTACCACTGTTCACATGAGGTCATTGAGACTGAGATCGGTGGCACACCTACTGGGAAAAGGCAAGACTTGGGACTATTTACTTTTCTCATGACCACAGGTAGTCAAGTACAATTAGGACAGATGTCATAAGGTTTATCTGGATGGTTCAAAATCCAGTTTTCAGAACAAATGTTATTTAAAAGATATTTTATTTAGAAACTCTTTGCAAAGATATAATCTTAGTTCCTGTGGTGGTGAAGATAGATTATCACCAGGGGAGATGCTGCTGAATATGTCTGTCAGGGATTATCTAGGTTATATTAAATTAGGCAGGAACACTTCTCTTGAGACTGATCAGTAGGCTTTCATGGACTGGGGTCCTAGATTAAACAAAAGAGCATCCTGGCTGTGGATGCGATGTGACCAGATGCCTCAGGTTTTCTACTCCTACAGCACATTCACCATCAAACTGTCAGGTGAAATAAACTCCTCTTTCCTTAAATACATTTTCCAAATATTGTATTAGATCAAGAGTAAAAATAATGAATACAGTTCCCCAATTCAAAATATTTAATATTCTGTATTTAATCTATTTATTCATATTTATAAACATATATTTACACTTATATAGAATTATATTTATAAATAAATAGACATAATATAATATTTTTAGGTAAACAGAATGCTATCATTCTTTTATAACTATGGCATACTTTAAATTTTTTCCCTTTTATTGAAAAATAGATTCTTCTTTTCATACAATATAACCTGATTACAATTTTTCTTCCTTCTACTCTTCCCAGTTCTTTCTACCTCCCCTTCCACCTGGATATACTCCATTACTGTCTCTTAATAAAAAGGCACAGGCTTCTAAGCGATAACAACCAAACATGACAAAATACAATATAATAAGATAAAAACCATCACATTGAAATCAGACAAGGCAAACCAACAGAAGGAAAAGATTCTGAAGAGAAGACACAAGAATTAGAGACTCACTCATTCACACAATTCAGGAGTCCCATAAAAATACTAAACTGAAAGCTATAATATATCATCATAGGACCTGGTATATAACCCTGTGCTTGCTGCTTAGTCTCTGTAAGTTTATATGAGCTTTGCTCAGCTGATATAGAGAGTGTAGTTCTCCTGGTGTTTTCCTTGCCCTCTGGCTCTTATACTGTTTCTGTCTTCTCTTCTGTGGAGTTGCCTGATTTCTGAGTGAAGGATTAGATGGAGATATCTCATTTAGAGTTATGTGCTCCAAGGTCTCTCTCTGTCTCTCTCTGTCTCTGTCTCTCTGTCTGTCTCTCTGTCTCTCTCTGTCTCTCTCTCTCTCTCTCGTGTGTATGTGTGTGTGTGTGTGTGTGTGTGTGTGTGTGTGTGTGTGTGTGCGTTGTCTAGCTGTGTGTCTCTGTATTTGTTCTCATCTGCTGCAGGAAGAAGCTTCTCTGATGATGGCTGAATTAAGACACTGATCTATGAGTATAGCAGTATATCATTAGGAGTCATTTTATCACTACTCCCCCCTTCTTTAGATCAGTAGCATTTGGTTTTATATTAGGTTTCTTGGTTATCTATTCTCTAGTTCTTGGTCCTCCAAGCAGTGTTAGCTATGGGTTCTGTCTTTTGGAGTAGGCTTTACGCGAAATCAGACATTGGTTGGTTACTCCCACAAGTTTGTGCCCCCATTGCCCTATTTTCAGGCAAGAAAGATTGTAGATCAGGGGGTTTGTAACTGTGTTGTTATTTATGTTTCTCTTTTGAAAGCCTGAAGGGTGCTTTCCCATACCAAAGACACTAAGACATAGGGTTGAAGATTCAATGTAGGCACCAGCTCGAACTGAGTTTAATGAGTTGTATGTGGGTATTGTCTTCAGCAGTAGGGCCTTGTTCCCAGTTTGTGGAGGACAACCTATTGTCTTGGTAACTGCCTGGGTTGTTTGGGGATTTCCATGGTACGCCATTGGCCAATAACTCAATTCATGTTAATCCAGTCCCAGTACTGGAAGCTTTACTTGGTGACAAGAGATGTCTATCTTGGAAGCTGTCTCTCTCATTATTTAGAGGCTTCATTAGGACTGCCATCATATATTTTAGGAAGTTTCCACTGTAATAGGTTTCCATACCACCCCTCAAATGCCCCTCAATTCTAACTGTTTCTTACCACATTCCCTACCTCAGCAACATTTCCCTCCCCATGTGGCCCTCTCATCCCCATTCTCCTGACACCAGTCCATCATATTAAAATCTATACTATTACTATACACACACCCTGGGAGATCCATGTGTCTCCAATAGTCCTTTCTTCTATATTTTCGCTTGGTTATCATTTATTTAATGGTTAATATCTTCATATAAGTGGATACATACTATATCTTTTAGTGTCTGGAGGTTTTTTTTTTCTAGTTCTATCCATTTGGCATACTTTCTTTATGATATGTGAAGTTTTAGTCTAATTCATTGGAGTTTGATAATTCTTGTCACATATTGTAATCTGTTCCTCCATTTGGCTCTAGTCACATTTGAAATCTTTATTTCAGAAACAGAAAATATGTTTAAAAGTTTGGCATGTTTCTTCTTCCATCTTTAAGTATATTAGTTACATTTTTCAAAGTGCATATGGCTATTCCAGTTACAGACACAGCATAGTAGATATTCCTGATTCCAATATTTTCTCTACAATCTCTCTGAACTTAAAAGCAGGTGAGGGAGTTGGAGATCACATGCTGGTTTTCCATAACTGATTCAAATTATAATTTAGAACTCTGGGGGAACAACAACAACAAAAAAGTAGAAATGTGTATTCTACAACAAATATTAAATCCCTAAATACTACTTTACATCTTTCAGGTAATTTGGGAAGAAGGCTGTGTATATATTAAATGTTCAACATCTTACAAGCAATCCTTATATGCTAAACCACGAGGGATACTCAATAATTGCTGAACGAAATGAGAAGTATGTTTCCAATTTAGAAGAACAGAAAAACTACTGCAAATAAATAGTGTAAGATAATATAAGAAAATTTTCACAGAGCTATCTACTGACATCAGGCAAAACAAAACAAAACAAAAAACAGCAAAACACCAAGCTCAGCTCCCTATAGGTCATTGATTCAGTCTGCAGACGTGGCTGGGAATTCCATGTTCTTATATAGTGAGTTCAATGAAGCCACTTTGCAGAATGATGAGCCCTGTGCAGATACTTTAAAACTCTAACCAAAGCCTAGATGTCAAAAAGAGAAGATCATGGGGGAAAATCCACTGTTTTTAGTGAAACTCAGCTTCCTATTAGTAAAACTGAAAACATTTCTTTTTTTTTCTTTTTCTAGATGTGGAGGGATTTCAAAAAGTAAATGAGGTTACAACACAAAAAAAATGTCATCATTTTCTTCAAAGCTCAGTAGCAATTGTCAATGAGGAAAAGTCAGCAAGCAATATCATAAAGCTAATTAAAATTATGTCAGAAGATAAACTAATTAGGACACCAGTGTACAGAGATATGTCATTGTGTCATTCTAGAAAAAGGAAGAAGTAAACATTGATATACTCAGAAACATTACATGAAAAAGAATTTCATACAATATCAGGGAAGCAAATTAATTACTGCCTCACTCAACACTGGCAGAGAGCTCAAAAGTAAAACCTCTAGAGATGTGTTTAAAGTTTTAAAAATACCCATAAATAATTACAATTTTATGTATCAGTTAAGATTTTTTTTAAAAAAGAAAAACCTTGTTTTCCAGCTAGGATTCACTGCTTGACTAATCCTTTAGCAAAGTGACTTCTTATTCTCTCCAACTCACCAAACGAAGTCACTTAAAATGACATCTCTAAGCATATATATGTGTTTCTCTGTATATTTTGCTGCTCTGGCTTGTCTCAAACTCTTAGACTGAGGTTGACTTCCTATCTCACCTTCTGAAAGACTTAGGGCTATAGGAATGCCCCCCTCCCGGTGTGGCTATAGTCCCAGGCCTGTGTAAGAGGGTAAAGCCAGTGAAATCTTGACAGTGGTTTTATCTTCAAAGGTCTAAGTCTTCCCTTGAATTATAAATATGAATTATAAATTCATTTGCATGAAGTGCTGACAAGCTTCACTGTGAGAAGAAAGCACATTACAGCTCTTCAATTTCTGAAATCCAGTATTGTGCACAAGCTATGGGTTGCGTCTTTGCACATTTCTCCAAATGTTCCACATAAAAAATCGGGTACTGTCAACAGAAAAGGAGCATTTTGAATACATCATTCAGAATATAGGCACATTTGAGAAATAGACTTAAGAAAAGGTCAAATAGGAGGTTCTCAAAGCAGGCTGAAAACTCTCAGGTGAATGCTTGTGTCTGTTTAGAAACTGATAGACTGCTGACGAGTGCAAATCTGCATTTCACATTGTTTCATCTCCTGTAACAAAAGCTAATTAAACATTCCTACATTTGGCTGTTTTGTGTGCTTTTAAACTTTTAAAATAATTCCCTTAAGCCTTTAGTACTACTGAAAAAATGCATTTATGAGTATAAAAATTCTGCTAGAAGTCACCATGGTTAATTACAGTAAAACAATCTTTGTGATTGGTATCATGTATAAAGTTAATTGTCTCATTAACCTTAGGCATTTCAATCTAGTCCCATTATAAATGAAAATCAAAAGGAGGGCCAGATATGAAAAAATAAGTAATGACTTCAAAACAGTGTACATTCCTCATTGTGATCATGAAGATTGAAATTCACGTTTCTTTAGGTTTCAAAGCAAAATGTGCTAGAATGTCAAAATGATGTTTGGATAGAGAACTGGCCTTCCTGTGAGTGGCAACCTCAGAGATCCTAGCATATCTCAGGTTTCTATAGTTATTTCTCTTCAACATTTCTATGTATAGGCAAGTTGAAAATAAAGTAATTACTTGAAAGAAAAAGCCCCTTCAATATCTGAGCAGTCCGCAGGTAGCTAATAGAGAACTTTTGGAAACTTCTTGTAGCATCTGTTCCACTAGGCTGCCTAAGGAAGAATTTAAAATGTCTAGACTCAATGGTTAAGACATGATAAAATGGCAGGCACTGGGTAGCATTCAGAAGCAATATCATGTATAGGCAAAGATTAATACATGCTGTCACCAATGGCTAAAATATGAAATCTGTGGTCATGAAGATGATTTAAGGAAGCAAATTATTGATCAGTAATTGAAATTATCTGGAAGAAGTAAGACATACAATAACAGTGACTCAGATACCTCAAGCTAAGTAGAATCATTTATTTTTATCACATTTGTGCTTGTTGACTCAAAAATTATGTTGAAAGACAACAGCACAGTATTCAGATGACAAAGCTATCATTAACTGAAACTTTACTGAATAAATAAATACCACATTATATTTACTTGTAGGTGGGAAGTAGTAAGTATCTGCTTCTGTTACCTACATAGTATCCTACTAGGCAAAATTTGTGGTGATATTTGTAATCTAAGAAATACAGCTTTCCTGAAGATCAGAGGACAGAGCCAGACACAGAGTTAGCCACAGAGGTCAGGCAGTGTGGCACATACCTTTAATCCTAGCACTATGGAGACAGAGATCTGTCTGAATCTCTGCGAGTTCAAAGCCACCCTTTGATTAATTAATTAATCACAAGATTAATACAGTTTAAAAGAGAAACAGCCAGGCATTGGTGGGCACACACCTTTAATTCAGCACTTGGGATCACACAGCTGTAATTCCAGTACTTGAGAGTCACTTGTCTTTTATCCCAACAGTAGGAAGGTTGAGACAGGAAGTGATATGGTCGGGCAGAGAAAGGAACATAAGGCTAGAGGAGACAGGAATTAGTCCTTTTAGGCTGAGGACTCAGAGGAATTCAGTCTGAGGATATGTGGAGACAGGATCATCTCTTTTTGGCTGAGGAGTTGGAGAGGTAAGAAGTGATTGTGGCTTGTTTCTTCTGATCTTTTAGCATTTACCCCAATATTTGGCTCCAGGATTTTATTATAAGACAATTTAGGATTCCTGCAACAGTAATTGATTTCTTGATTCTCATGGATGTTGTTGAGACTGAAATGTCCAATTTGGCTTCATGTTTTCTCCTGTGAAAAAAATGTATTTCTTGGAATTGGAATGTTGGCTCAGCAATCAGAAGTATATATTGCTATAGCAGAAGACTGGGATTCTGTTCCTAGAACCTATATCTTGAAGCTCAGAATTGCCTATAACTCCAGTTTTAGGAGATCCTATGTTCCCCCTTTCTTTGACTCCTCAGGCATCTATACACACAGACTAACAGTAAAACACGTAAGTAAAGAGTAAAGGTCTGTCTCAAAAAAGAAAAGAAAAAACAAGAATGAAAGGCATTATTGACTTGTATAATCCTACCTGGGGAAAAAAGGGGAGAATAGTATGACCAATGTGTGAGAACGCTGGTCTGTTCTGCTTTCCCAACCTGCATACTGGTTCACAGGAGTGTACTGGTTAGCATCCTCCCTATAAGGGGTATATGCAGTTGCCTGAGGAAGATGAAGAGCGTCTCTACAGGAAGATTATAAGATCTGAGACAGATAAACAGGAGTTCAGAAGGATTCCTTTTTCAGTTGAGATAGGACACTTGATTGAACTTTGTTCCCTTACTTGGTATTTCTGTTCAAAACAGTGAAATTTGTTGTGTACTCCTCATAATAACAATTCTTTGAGATATATCATGTGAAAGTTTTTTTTAATTAAATTTTATTGATTATTTCTGGTTTTCACATCATGCATTCTGATCCTGTCTCTTTCCCCAGTGTCCCCCACCGTAACCACTTTCTGCCCTTGCAACCTTGCCTCCAAAGCAAAACAACTTTTAAAAGAAAATCCAAAAGCCAATTCAAACAAACAAACAAAGCAAAACAAAGCAGAACAAGAAAGAAAGAAAGAAAGAAAGAAAGAAAGAAAGAAAGAAAGAAAGAAAGAAAGAAAGAAAGAAAGAAAGAAAGAAAGAAAG